>JAOVYX010000146.1:0-13915 GCA_035668315.1 Drosera spatulata | reverse complement strand
ATATGTCGCAGTTTGATTTATACTGTACTTGTTTATATGCAATAAGATGGATATGCTAATATCCTTCTCTAGACAACGACAGGTTGCAATGAGCAACAGAAATTCGACGAAGGCAAACGCTGAAATTCGACAGTGAGCTTCAGATGCAATGCAAAGCTGAAGATTTGTGCCATGAATACGGACTCGATTAGTTTTGGTGAAAGAGCAGATCATTTGATCCCGGTTTAATTTCTCATCACGATGTACGTTAGGAACTTTGTTTTGGGCAAAATGAGCATTAGGCTCTATCCAGTCAGGATGGAGTGACCAAATACGAATTAATTCATCATGTATCATTTCATTCCTGCCTTCATTTGAGCCATCAAGTACACGAGGTCCTGAAGAGGTCGAAATGTGCACATTCTGAACTATTGTTTCCTTATCCATTGAGTGATTATCACTTAGTCATGACAATACAATTTACCTTTATTAACAGCGAATCTAAGGACATATTCGGATTCCATATTTTACATATATTAAGAAATAAGGGTCAATTTTATTAATTGTAATATTTTTCAAATAGAGATTTCTTCAGGAATCTTTATTTTTTTTAACATCAGGAAAGAAAAACATGTAATATTTTTCAAATAGAGATCCTATCACTTTTTTTTCTTTTTCTTTTTCTTTTTTTTTTTTTTTTTGACAAAAGCTCCTATCACCTATAATTGTAAACACCACTATTAGTTGGTAATTTTTCTGTTATAGAAAAATCTAATCCCTCATATATTTCACAATCTTTTAAAATTTAAATCACCATAAATATATGATACACATAAGCATCACATGAACAACAATAAACAGAACTCAAAGCTCTGTTCTTGCTGTCATTATATAACTTGCTTCTCTAACTGGTCTCATAGTTTGCTTTTGTATGATTTTGCTATTACGTTTTGGATTTGCGGTGATATCGTATTCACAAAAAGATTGATCACGAAGAAAATAGAGCAGATGGACGAGCATCGTGTAAGTAGAACAGATATGAACTCTTATCTAGTACAGATTAAAAGCACACTAGAATTTTGAATAAACATTTCTGTGATTTCTGAAACTTCTAAGTTGTCGATTTGAGTACATTTACCTTAGTGCGTGAGCCATTTGCCCTTTTGATGAATTCTCATACTTTTTGTCGCGATGCCATTCCCTTGTTGAATGTGCGAAGGTGACCCTTTCCTTTCAACCAAGTTATTTGTCTCGATGATGACGTATTGTTGAGGTCCATATTCGATCCTTCATGCCTCGAAGAACCCAATCTGGACAGGAACACCGGCGGCCTGGACCCAACTACCCTCCAAGAATGGCACGACGGTGTACCCTTGAGCTTCCTGCTTGCTGATCGACTTCTTGTACCCTGGCCACTTGACCCGCCCAGTGAATGCTGCGCCAGGACCCTGGTTCCTGAACTCGGCATAGTACAGGGTTTTGAGAGCGAAATCGCCCTCCCATGGAAGCCATCCTTCGGGCTGGATGATGTCGGTTAGGGTCGACTCCATGACTATGGTCCTCGAGAACTCCTTCCAGGGCCGGCCCAGGTAGGTCTTGAACTTGGTCTTTTCGGGCTCAAGTTCAGGGTGAGGCTGGATTCGGCATTTGTGGAGGACAATGCCAGTGTTCTCGTGGCGGTCAGTCCTACCTTGGGCGGTGACTATATTCTGCTGGTTGTCTAGGGGCTTCCTGACTAAGATTAGACAGTTCTGGAACAACGAGGAGGCATCACCAAATATGAAGTCGATGGTGCCTACAATGACGCAGCCACGGTAGAATTGTCTGTGTGTTTGAGCATATAGGGTGTCCTGGTATGCCTCCATCCTGCATTGTACGAAGATTGATTTGTCGGCTTGGACACGAAGGGCTACTGCCTGGTGCTTCTCGGGACCGGCTGTGTTCCTGAATCCCATGGACATCGCCATGAATCCCTCCCCCAACGCAGCTGCATAAATTTAGTTGAGTATGACTAGCAGGGTAAACATTTGCAGCAGGATCAGCTTTCTGCATTGGTCGAGATAAAAATTAACAGAGAACTCATACCAAAAGTTGCAGTCTCGAAAGTGCGAACACCGTCTACAAAATTTTTGTTCCCCGTGACAATGGTCTTTTGCGATCCTTCACCGTACATGGTAATGTTCGTCATCTTCTTTGTCACCGTCACATACTCCTCGTAAGTTCCTTGCTTGATAAAAATGAAGTATCTGCATTAGGTAGAAGCGTAAGTGTTCATGCACGCAGATAAAGAGAAACTGTGGGATATCATTTCGGCATATGAGAGGCGAAGCAAACTATCACACCTTCCCTCTCGCTTCTCAGGCAAGGCAGCTAACGCTGCGTTGATTGTGGTGAAATTCCCGCTTCCATCTTTTGCAACTGTGACATTAGGAATCAGATTGACCGTTGGGTTTACGAGAAGCTGTCGCTCTTTATGTCCGATCCAGTGTGGAATCCCATCCTTACCCGTGGAATGTCCCTCGGCGGTTTTTAATAGAAGGTGGCGGCTAGCCCCCAGAGTTCCGAATTTGGATAAGACCGATCCTAGTTGAGAAACAACGGCGAGGGAGTTGCTAACTAGCTCCCTAGTGTTATTCAAGGCTCCCCTAATGTTTTCCTTGAGTTCTCCATCAGGAAAACCGTCGACACAGGTTTCCTGATACGAGATGACAGCGCTCAGCCATGTCCTGAGGTCATGGACCCTCGCCTTAACATCGTCCTTGTGCATAGGCTTATCTGCATGCTTAAGGGAATCTTTCAACTCTTCCATTGCATCCTCAAACAGCTTCTTGCAATCCTCATATGCGTCCTTCTCTTCCTTCTTCTCGAACTTGAACTTCTCGATATTCTTGGTCGCGTCGCCCAGCTCATCGGAGGCGGCAGAAATAGCAGTCTTTACAACCGCCTTGGGCTCAACTTTCGTGGCAGAGGAGGTTTTGCTTACAATATTCGAGAGGGAAGCCTTGCATTTTTCCTTGTAATCCGCCGTGGAGCAAAACATTTGAACCACTTTATCCGAAATCGACTCATGCGTGGGGTCTCATTGGCTTTTCCCTGCTCATTCTTGCTCACGGATGAGTTATGGTAGAAACGCAAGTACGTGAACACGCCAGCTCCGATTATGCAGACGACGAGAAGGACAGCGACGACACCAATGATCATCTTCTTTTTGGTCTTCTCTGCTCGTTCAGCCTTTCGACGCTTTGATAGCTGTCCGAACTCCTCGAACGCCATTTTCTTCCTTCAATGAAATCTTTTCCTGGTTTTTTACCCTTCGATTCGTCTGAGGCAGAGAGACAGGCCCTTCTCCCCTGAGGCCTTCAGCCTCTCCGCCTAGCGCAACTTTATGTCTTCGTCTCCTTCCTTTCTATCCTTCCTAGCCTTTGCTTTTTATCGGGTTATTCTCCGTGATCTGATCTTATTTTTAGTCTTATTTGTTCCAGTTTCTGTCATTTGTAAGTTTCTCTTGTTTCTTATTTGAAGGTGACAAAGAGCTGGTCTGGCTTGGAGAAGTTTAGGCCTCATTGGTATAGAAATCAGTTGCTATTCATAGACATGTTTAAAAGTTTGTTGGTGCCGCCAAATTGTTGATCCTTGGTGAACCCAATATCCATTTGGAGCATTATCTAGTCAATCTGTGAAGGACTTCAAATAACCATCAAATGCAGATGTAGTCTTATCTACATCTAATCAATTTAATTTAACTAATGTCATTTCTCCGGATATTCGAAAACATCTCTCTATTGTTCAGGGATAATTGCGTACGTCCCGTCCTTCCAAACTTCTATCTGAGACGGGATATCTAGATAGTTATTGTTGTTATTGTCGTATTTTCTCCTTACAAATGTGTATGCTACAACACCATTGCATCACACACCACGTGTGTTACATCTTGCATCATATGCACTATAGCTCGATAGCTAAAAGAAGGTTCAATGACCAGAAACGAGGCATAATGCATGAGGAATAAGATGCACCGTTGTGTCCTCTGTTTGATTGTTTTTGTAGAATCAACAAACTTTATTATTTTTTATTTAATTATTATTGTGTTTATAATATATTATGTTTTTCAATAATTAAGAACATAATTAGGGATAAAATCTACATGTAATGATTAAAAAAACTGTAAATAAATGATACACAACTGATATGATCAAGGGTTTGTTTTGACACTTCTCAATCAAATTTATCTGGGATTTTATACTACTATACATCTGGTTCAAATCCGTATGTAAATCATAATCACGACCACTATTACGTGTTCGATTATAATCTCCCAAGGGACCATTTTCAAATTCCACAGTTATTAATTTCAATACGTAACCCTAAAACCCCAAATCACAAACCCTAATTCCCAATCCCAAAATCTCCAAACCCTAATCCCCAAATCACAATGATCCATTCAACCCTCTATTGGGGAACCAACGTCACTCTTCTCTTCGATCCATGGACAACCAATTCATACTCCAGCTACTTCCTCGCCCTCCTCCTCTGCTCTCTCCTCGCGGCCTGATTCCACTTCATCGAAGCCCGGCGACTCAATCTCAATCGAAGTGTTTATTCGGCGCTTGTTGAATCGAGGAAAGGGGTGGGGTTGGTGTCGGCGGCGTTGGTCGGGGTGGAGTCCGCGATCGGGTATGTGTTGATGTTGTGTGTGATGTCGTATAATGGTGGTGTGTTGGTTGCTGTTGTGGTCAGTGGTGCTGTTGGGTATTTGTTGTTTAGAGGGAGGGATCGGGAACCTGTCGTGGATCTCGCATGATTTGATGATAATTATTCATGCTGATGATCGCATCAGGTTCGTCCCAGTGACATGAGTCCAACTTCGGCTTGATCGAAACCAGATGGAATTGATGTTGATATCGACTGAACTTGCCGTGGCGTCAACGAGATATGAAACGATTGAGTGTTTGGATAAATGTCGCTGATCTTTGTTAAGGTTTTGATGTTCGGGATTATGTGATCTAATAAGCATGGAGTAACGGTAGAGCTTGTATTTTCCAAAATTGGATTGATGAAGACATGATTCATCTGTACCAAAATGGTTGTAAATTGTAATGTACATACACATCATTGACTATTGCTAACGTCAAGTCGAATCTCCTAGTGGTTTGTACCATATTGTTACTTGGCCTTATCATAGGAGGAAATCAACTGTTCTAACACGCAATCGATATGTATAAATGATCCCAATAAAGAATGTGATTCCTTTCATCTAAAGTTATACTTCAAAGAATACAAGTTATCCTACGTACGAGGCTTATGAGCAACTGTATATTCATGAATGTTGCTTGATGGACATTCAGCATCAAGTTGATTCCCCGTAAATGCAATCAAGGACTGCTATCACCCCGAAAACAAATGCTTGGTCGATGCCTGGTTGCACCACAACATAGAATATGTCATTGGTCGCCATTTATCTCTTCATGTCTTCCTTTAACCCGATCTGTCATTTCAAGGTAGTTGAAGTTAATAAGTTGGATATAAAATTGCTAAGTGTGTTTTGCGTTATTGTCAAGGCGGTAACATTTGAAAGTAAACGGCTTGAATTACCTCAGCTATGATGTTCCCGGCTGAGTCGACAATGCTGCAGTTTTTATCAGGAAAATTGCCCCTGATCTCTTCCACATCCCCATTTGGGATCAATGGTGATTTTGATTTCATTGTTCTTTCCTGCAAAGCACACGGCTGTTTCTTTAACACAGAAGACGAGTTCCTCGAGCCCTTCATAGTTTTGAGTATAGCCGTTCCATTTCTTGTCGAGACTCAATGCCTGCACCATACCTCCCTAATAGATTGTTCAACAGAAAAAGCATAGAGAAATAATCATTTGTGGAATTCGTCAATATTTAAACCCTGATTAAGTATGTTCAGAAAAAAATGGTCATTGGAGTACCTGTTGACGTATAAGGATGAGAGGATCGCCATGGATGCCATCCCTGAGGATCAACTCGCCCTTTTTGCCAATGATTCTGCAACCATCAACACTGAAAACCACATGTTTCTAAGAATCATTTTTTAGACTCCAATCGAATTGAATCTAAAAGAGTTACTGCAGAAGAAACAACTGTAAAATCCGAGCCACTTTCTCGTAATCACTTAGTTACCATGGTGGTTAATCGTATTCTGAAACACGGAAAAAAAAAAAAAAGGATTGGCTATAGTCCGTGACCACAAAGCCACCTCCACCACCATAGGCGGACGCTGCCTCACCACCAGCACTTGTCGCGTCGTCGAGCAATACATCTTGCTCATCACCGACATCATGGTTGTTGTTGTGGTTCTTGCTTTGGCCTTCGTCGACAACCCTGTCCCATAATCTTGATGTTCTTTTTAAAACTGACTAACGGAGAAAAAGGAAAATGCACATATAAAGTAGCATTGTGTTAGGCTAGAATTTGACTTGAACACTTTGGTATATGCCATGCAAATACTTAATATATATCATATGGGAAAGGTGGTTTTGCTTACAGGACTTGCCATCGATTAATCACTTTGATTTTCTTGCTCCAGCTATAAGTCGAACAATCATGGCCCTTGATTAGATGGCTTAATCCATGTGGACAGAGATGATCTTTCTAAGTCTAGAGGTTATTGCTTCTGGTAGTAGAAAGGCGGAGTCTCATTGATTAGTTGATCTGCGAAAAAAACCATATAAGAATCTACGAATCGTTTATCTTTAAAATGGTCAAAACTATGTTTATGCATGAACTGTTTTACAAAACATGTGATATGAACCTTGATGATAATGAAGCAATTGATATCCGAATCAGTTCGGATATCATTGAAGTTAATTATAATGCTGGGACGACATTAGAGTTACATAGGTTTTCTTAGCTAGTAGACGGCCTGAAATGTAGATTCTTCGCTTCCGTTCATATTCAAAAGTTTTTTTCACTGTTGCTTGGTCAAGATGAGACACTTTATACTTCTAAAGGCGAATCAAACCTGAGCTTTTGAAATTTTTGGTGTAACCCTAGACATTGGGAGTAAAAAAGGAAATTTGGCTAGCTTCATGACTTTGGAGAATCTTTGACGAGGGGTGATAAATTTGGTAGCTTCAGAGCTTGAAGCAAATGTCTAGTGTATTTTTATTTTATTTTTGTATTTAAAAAAAATAAAAATTTCACAACTAAAATAAAAAAAACTAAAAAAAACTAACAGAGCTTGATAATGAACCAATAATGTTACAAATTGGGCCTGCTGGGCCTGGGCAACACAGAGGTCTGCCCGTCTAGGTTCAACTTATATGGATGGGCTTTATTCATATCGGCCCAAGTCGTGATATCGATTGCAAGACGCATTGTCTCATACGTATATGAGGACGCAGCGAAAGGGCTTGCGACTTGGGGGGTGTTTGGTTGTGCGTAGAGCTGATCAATATCTATTTTAACTTAAATTTAAATTTTAGAGAGATATTTGATATTCAGTTTTAGCGTAGGTTTTAAAATTTAAATTCTGAATAAGATAAATCATTTTAAATTGTTTATTTTTAAAGTGAAAATTTGAAATTTTATTTGACCGGATATTTTCCCTCTTAAATTTGTAGATTTCCTAATCTTTCCTTGGGGATAATTTTTTTTTTGAAAAATAATTGTCATTTTTTCTCAGCATATAAAAAAACTATCACTTTTTCCCAACATTTCTCCTAACATCAATAAGCATTTAATTTATCAAACACTTAAACAGATTTATTTTTGATTTTAAATTGTTATTTATCCAACGATAATGTACTTCTTTTAATTTCACAATCAATCGCTTTTTATGATTATCAACCATAAACGTCTTTAAATATTTTTGTTCAACCCAATCAAATGCCCTTATACCCAAGGTATAATCTGTCTTCCAAAACATGTTATTTTAAGAGTTTGTTTAGTACTGGTTTTGTTTCCTATTTTTTGTTTTGGTTTCATGTTTAAAGATACAAATTTTTTTTGCCTGAATTCTATTTATCTGGCATTTATTTGGTGATTCATTTAAGTATAATATTCATAATTTCTTTCATACATAAAACCACTTCTTTTTGTCAAGTGTTTATGATTTTGATAGTTTTTCCTTTCATTTACCAACCCCTTCTCAAAAAAATTATAAACGATAGATTTGATATAATAATATATATGTGTATCGAATTGAGAAGAAATAATGAATTTGCCTTTGTAAGTGTCAAGAGAGAGAGAGAGAGAGAGGAGTAAGGGAAAAAAAAAAGAAATAAAGATGAAGTGTGTTGATGTGATATAAAATAATAATAGTTTAATAATTTCGTATAAAAAAATTGATAAATAAGAAAAGAATATAACTTACATTGGATGACTTAAAAACATATTATTTTCTCCGTCCCATATATTTTGCAACATTCACTTTATCCACGCAAATTTAGATCTATTTTTTTCCTTTTTCAACTTTAATTAGCAACTACATAATATTTATCTCTTAGTCTACTTTAATTCCTAACCATACAATAACAAAACGATACAAAATCTATGAAACGAAGAAAGTATAATTTGAATATAGTAATATAATATTGATTTTGATTTTTATAATTTCAAAAATTATGTAACGCCCCGACCAAATCCTTGCTACCTTGGCCGGATCGTCACCAAAAATCGCTCATCAGGTTGACAACAGATCCTAGAAATCAACACTACTCCTTTCAGTATGTTTTGACGCCATATATTTTCCAATATTCGCTTTAGCCACGCAAATTTAGATCTAGCTTTTTTCTTTTTCAACTCTAATTATTAGTCTACTTTAACTCCTAACCATACAACAACAAAACGATACAAAATCTATGAAACTGTAACGTCACGACCAAATCCTTGCTACCGGGTCGTCACCAAGAACCGCTCGTCAGGCTGACAGCTGACACCACAGATCAACACTATTTCTTTCAGTGCGTTTTGACCTAACTCGCGCACGTCCTGAGAAACTTTTCAGGCTGTCACCCATCCCAGCATTACTCTGCGTTAAGTACGATTAATTGCGGAGTTATAAAGTGATGGGCTACCGAAAAGGAAGGTGCACCTTGTTGGTATAGGTAGTACTATCAAACCATTTAAGCATTTCTTTGGGGTATTACATACACCCCCACTTAAAGAACGCAACGCCCTCGTTGCGACTTCAAGCACGATAGACAACTCCAGAACCTTCCCCCGTTAGGCGGCTGACCTACACCTCTTGTCTACAGGTCCAGCACGCGGTCGCAGGGTTACTCTGATACCATACTGTAACGTCCCGACCAGATCCTTGCTACCGTGTCATCACCAAGAACCGCTCGTCAGCCTGACAACTGGCCCCTCAGACCAACACTAGTCCTTTCAGTGCGCTTTGACCTCACTCGCGCACGTCCTGAAAAACTTCCCAGGAGGTCACCCATCCCAGCAAGCATTACTCTGTGTTAAGTACGCTTAACTGGGGAGTTCTAAAGTGATAGACTATCGAAAAGAAAGATACACCTTGTTGGTATAGGTAGTACTATTAAACCATTTAACCATTTCTTTGGGGTATTACAGAAATGAAGGAAATATAATTTGAATATAACAAATAAAATATTGATTTTGATTTTTATAATATCAAACATTATGCAATAATGTTATTGTATGGTCAGGCTGAAAACTAACCTTACAAACCAACACTAATCCTTTAGTGCGTTTTGACTTCACTCGCGCACGCTTTGAGAAACTTCCAAGAAGATCACCCAACCCAACATTAATTCACGTTAAGCACATTTTACTACGGAGTTCTAAAGTGATGGGTTACCGAAAAAGAAGTTGCACCTTATTGGTATAGATAGTACTATCAAACAATTTAAACATTTCCTTGGGATATTACATAAATCTGTAACGTCCCGACTTTTCATTACTTCATAATGATACATATGACGTTACTGTCGCTGATCCCAATGTCTCAACTAGGAAAAAACTTTACTTTCTGATTTAGTCATAAGAATTAAGTTAAGCTCATTTATACATAATTAGTTTAGAAACTTTTGATGCACGTAATCATAACCTAGAATATCACCTTTGCAGCGTAATTTACATCTTTTTTCTAAAATCAGAACACCTTTTATATATAAGCTACATCGAGCATCAAATTTTAGGTCATACTTCTCCTTCAAGTCTTGTTCCTGCAACAAAGAGAAGAAGAAAGACTCAGAAAATAGTAACTGTGAGTTATAGGAGCTCAATAACGTGTCGGTCCCCTTATCAGGGGTTACACGAAAGAAGAAGGTAATAAAAGAAAAGTAAAATGATCACTTAAATCCTTTATTCCAGCACTTTGAAAATTATAATGCCAATCTGACATTCATAATTATCATCACAAGCATATCAATAAATCACCCTATTCACATAAGCACACTTAACACCACACAACGACGTTCGAAACCATCGACACTCCAGACATTATCG
Organism: Drosera spatulata; assembly: GCA_035668315.1. Lineage (NCBI taxonomy): Eukaryota > Viridiplantae > Streptophyta > Magnoliopsida > Caryophyllales > Droseraceae > Drosera > Drosera spatulata. Next base: position 3,491 of record JAOVYX010000146.1, on the reverse strand, counting down.
ACGTCATCTACTACCGTCACATCCTTTTTTTTGTCAATGATAGTCAAGACCTTCTATATCAAACAAACTGAGACAATAACACTGTGACACGATAGGTCCCCAATCCAAGTCTTACGCACTGCTGCACTTAACAGTTCACTCAAGACTTTGATATACTTACCATCATATCAATCACACAGAGACGACAGACAATAGATACCCTCAACATTATAATTATACCGTTGGCGAGACTTATTCAATTTCATAGATAAACTTTATTCAGCTTTAACAAAAGGGACATCCCCGAAAGGGGATCAGCCAAAACGGAACCCAAGATCTCCTACAGTGAGATACCCTCATACCAAAAAGTCGATGAAAGAATGTCAACACCAAGTCATTGTATAGCATATATGACAGACACAATGCTCTTTGTGTTTTATACCACGGGGTTATCTCACCAATTATGAAATTACACTCCCTTCACACATTCATCCTCATTATATCAGCAAATAAGACATAACATACACCATGTAACAACACTCCACAGCACTCAGAATTTAGCACACAACACACAGCAGTTACAATCAGTATTTTATGTCAGTCATATTTAGTGACTACATTCAAAGATTCCAATGCATATTATTATATTTACGGTATAATAATACGCATCGTCACTCACAATAAATCTAAACGTTATCTTTTATCACAGTCCTTGACATGCACACGTTCAACCTCGTCCTTAACTAACGATGAGCAGGGTCTCCAAGTCCTATAATATAATAGAATATACATATTAAGACACACCCTTGTGAATGATTGTTCACGTTATGAAATTAAGTATATTTCTTTGTATTTCTTGAAAAACCGTCATAATAATGTTATGTGGTGATACCAAGCTTCGAGAAAAATCTTTGATACTTATTTTGTTAGTCCATGATTATGATTTTATGTATTTATCATCACTAGAAATGTTTGTAAACATTTGGAGTTGTTTCGGGGTCAAAACGGTTCATTTTCAGATTCTATCGAACATGATCATTTGACACGTTTAAATCTATAACTTCTCTTATACAGCCTCAAAAATCATTTCGTAAAATTTTACATAAACTAAACTTCATATAATATTGAATTAAATTTTCCATCATAAAAGCTTACTAATAATAACAGTTAATTAGTTCAAATTTATATTTTCTGCTACTTCAAACAGTTTGACTTTACTTCACTAATTTGCTCATAATTCTTTATATATAACTCCAAATAATTATTTATAAGCTTTTCTAGAAACTAGACTTCTATAAATTTCCATTAATATAAGGCTTGTGTCATAAGTCTTACTATATAATTTTGTATCAAGTTATAAAGTCATCTCTGTAATCAGTTTTTTACAGATTGATATATCCGTACGTTTTGATTTATAACTTAAGATTCTCAACTCCGAATCATGATTTATTAACTTTGTTAGAAACTAGACATGTGAGGATTCAGCATATACTAATATCAAGATTTATCAAAGAGTGTATTCACAAAATTTCTAATCAAGATGCTGAAGATTCCTTTTCTCCTTAAACTTCTCCTTCTTCTCTTCTCTTGCTTAACTCAAATGTAAGAAGTGTTTTATTTTATGTTTATATAAAATTTTTAAGAAGAAAAGAGCTTGTATTTATAGAAAAATAAATCAATTAGAATAATTTAAGTGATTATTAGTGGATATTCAGTGGATATTTAGTGGATCACTAGTGGATAATTAATTTAATTTAGATTTTGGTCATTTTCGTATAAATATGATATTTTCGTATTAATATCGTATTTCCCCGTAGTTGCGTATTAAGATTATATTTCATTAATATTTTGCATTCTTTCACTATTATATAATCAAACAAGCCTTTTAACTCCATAAAATAAATTATATCATACGATAATTTACTCGTTAGTTATCATAAAACTAAATTTTACGGAAACTTTCGGGTTGTTATCATATTTTTGTCATGATTTTGACAAATGAATTTTATAACCCATTTTATAAATTACGATGCTCGATAATATATTATTTTTGTTATTTTTTAAAAAATAAATAATCTTAAATTTTTTGAATCATTCAATATTATTTCGGAGCTGGCCCTAAATAACCAAAAATCAGTCCAATTTTAATAAAAAAAATCAGCCATCTTGTGGTCTTTCACGATGCTTCTTTTTTTAAAAGAGTAATTGGTGTTTTAAGTGCAAATTTTCTCCCTCATTCTCGTAGCTTTCTTCTCCCTTGCTTCTTCTTGAATTTGTGACCATCTTTTCCACTCTTTTTCACTTTGCTTGCTCTTCTTTTGTTCATTAAAAATCCTAACCTAAACCTCACCCCCTCAAGATGATGATGGTAGTGTATGGTAGTGAAGGTTAGAGAGTGTGTGAGATTGTGAAGAGTTGAAGAAGTGGAAGCTTAATAGGTAAGAAACATGTTTTATCTCATGGTTTTGTAGTTAATTAAATTATTTGTGATGTTTGTACACTTAATTGTATGAGAATTGTGTTGGGGTATATGGGTATGTAACTTGCTTGTTTGATTTAGGATTGATGAGGTAGAATTTGAGGAATGTAAATTAGAGATATTTAGATGTTTTGGATGCGAATTAATGTTGTAGATGAGTGTAGAAAAGGATAAATGATTGAGTGTAGGTTGCTGCCATTTTTGGGGATACATGTTCAAGTGGGGATCTTGCTTTGATTGTGGTTGATATATTGACTAAATTGGATGCTTATTGGTGTAGAATTAGTATGGGAGTGATAGAAGGTGAGTTAGGTTGAAGAGCTGGAAATTGGATTTGTATATGTTTCCATGTTTTTGCCATAACTTTTTATGTGGTTATGAAATTGAGATGAGATTGGTCTTGAATTAAACTTGATGAGTTTGGCTACATTTATTGTGAAGGAAATGATGTTCAATTTTGGCTTGAAGAGTTCCAAATTTTGACTTGAATGTGAGAATATGTATAGGGATGAACAGTAGCTCGAGAATTTTATTTTTGTGATCCGAAACTTTGGGAATTTTTCTGGGTTGATTTAGGCAGATTTTGCTAAATTGGTCTTCATGAAAGTTGTAGCTTTTCTTGTTAAATTTCTATCTCTATAAAGTATGGCATTTTTCAATATCGGGGTTGAAAGTTATGATCTGTTGACTTTTGGATGTTATTCCAAAGATTAATGTGCTTTGTGTTTGGAAATGTCCATGTGTGTAGGTTTTGTGAGTACTGTGCTTTGAGGCAAATTCTGGACTGTTATGGTTTGAATTGGATCAAGTATCCTTCTTGAAAGTGATAGAGTAATTTCTTAGCTTTTCAATGATGTGTAATATGCTATTTTTGGAAGTAGGAATTTAAAGTTATGAATTTTTGAAGTTTGGATATGGTTTAGGTGATATGTAACAGGGCAGAAACTTTGATTGCAAATTTGACCCTTTTAGAGGTTGAATTTGCTTCTGAGTTCTTCATGAAAAGTGTAGATTGTGTTCTGATATTTCTATT
>JAOVYX010000145.1:0-42755 GCA_035668315.1 Drosera spatulata | reverse complement strand
TATGGTGAAGAGGTAAAGATACAGACTGTTTTCTATCCTTTGTTGTTGTCACCATTGTAGTCCTTCTTTGTTGTTCTGGTTATAGCCCTCATCTATTTGCACTTTAAGACCAACTGGTGGCGATAGATGATCTTGTTGATTCTGGGTCACTGGATCTTGGTTGTTTATCATTTGAGTTGCACACTTTTTTTTCTTTTGAAAGGCAGAGTTGCACATGTTTTTTTGCTTCATATATCAGCTTAATTTTGAAGGAAAATTTCTTGGTTTTACATATCAATGCTGTGTCCTATGATTGACTCTTTTATCTTTCTTTCGTTACTGTCAAGCGGCCACCCTAACATTCTGTTGTTTAACATCATAACTCTTATCTTACTTAGTATGTTCATACCTCGACCGTAGCATTTTGTTCAGCTAAACTTATATCTGCCATCGTGCAACTAGGAGGAAAAGACGATTCCCGAGGGTAGGACAAGGGAGGACAATTATCATCCTCATATGTCTTCCATGATTCTTTTGTTTGTGGTGGTGAGGGTGAATGCCGTCATGTTTGTCTATAGTCAGAACTTTAGGAATGACAATTAAGTGGTGCTGAGGTGAATTTCTATTTCGAAACATAGTTGATGAGTGTACTTGAAGTTGTGGTTGTTTGTTCTTAACTTTATCTTCCAATGAACAACTTTTTCCTGATATGTTACTGGACCTGAACGAATTAATATTGGGTTCTATCATGTTTAAGTGGATATTGATCAGTCTAATATCCGCAAACTCGTGCCAGATGTGCAGTCATTCCAAGAGAAGGATCAAGCATCAACGAGGAAGAGGTGACAAGGTTCTGCAAGAAGAATCTTGCAGCTTTCAAGGTTCCAAAGAAGGTTTTCATCACAGATGATCTCCCAAAATCTGCAACCGGAAAAATCCAACGAAGAATCGTAGCAGTGCACTTCCTCTCCAAGATCCCCAAAAATTAAAGATCCTTTGCTGTTCTGATGCTATGTGGGATCTGGCGACTTGCTTGTTATGAAGCCAAATGATCATCGATCGTTTGCATCGATAAGTCACAGTTTAGTTTCTCTCGGCTTTGAGTAATACTCGGTAGGCATTGCTTTCCGTCCTAATAACTTGTTTGGATTTTTTTCACTCTCTGTATCCTCCATTCTTAGCTGTGGAATGGACCATAGAATTTGTATATACTGTTGTATTGTCCTTGTAAAACGACTACGATAATAAGTATACTCTACGGCCGAATATTTGGTCCTTTGCTTTTCAATGCCCCTTGTGCTATTTATGATGTTTATGCCCAGAAAACATCTGATTCACTATCCTGTGATAAGGGTGTAACTCTGCTTGCTTGTGGTAAATGGTTCATGGCAAACTGCAACATGATTGTATGCATAGCCTATCTCGTTGTGGGATCGTCATGTAAAGTTTGAACCGATAGCCTATATGGTGGTTATGCCATCTCTCCTCCATAATCTGGCAGATCCTTGTCGTCTTGTACTTTGTTTTAGTACTTCGCTCAACTGACAGTTGTAATTTTAGTGGGAGATGATGTATTTGTCGATTGTTTTGCAGGATCGATCTAATCCACGATTTTCGAGCTTGATGAAGAATTCATATGAAGAACGGCATCGACGAGAGTTTCTTGTTGGATAAACTATGTCAACTATGAACCAAATGCAAAGAGTGGCTTTCAAAGACGTGGCGACAAGAACATGAAGGTGAGTTGAAATGATCAAGGCTGATAATGAGAGCTGTTGATGTTGGACAATCAGCAGCCTTCTTTTTCCTACTTTCTTTTGGTTGATTGAGTAGCTGTCCATGGAATTTTTTCGGGCAATCCTCCGCGTTTTTCTCAATTTAAAAACTTACACATTCATCTTTCCCCTCTATTCAAGGATCTCTTTCCCTCTTCTTTGTCTACATTGAATTATCATCTTTTCTCTTAATTTTGTCGGATCTCCTTTGATTTTGATCGTATCAGCTTGATCGTGTCGATTAGATCATCATGGTATGTTTCTTCCCTGATCTCTTCTTGCATTTTCACACGTCTTGTTGACAACTAGGATGATCATCGTGAGGATGGTTGAGATAACTATATTAGTTCGGCTCCTCATGCGGTGATTGGACACAAATGTCACCGGAACATAGCAGATCCTTCAGATCCACATCAGTTAAATCTGACTTGCAAAATGGATCAGATTTACGGATTGTGAGTCTTGTGACCACAAGGACTCCATGATTTTAGCAGATGTCTTATCATCCGGCATAGTGAATGTAATAAAGAACAAACAAGAAAAGTAGTTTTTCTTGTTTTCTTCAACCATAGATTTTTGCATTTTTTGTTGGCGGTCTCTTTGTTTGATCATAGTGCAAAGATCTCTGATGCTGTTATAATTATAATGCCCTTTTTGTTCTCTAATTGATGACGGGGTATTGGTGCCTGTAGGCGAAAGCTGCATCTGGGATGGCTGTCCATGATGATTGTAAGCTCAAGTTCCAGGATCTAAAAGCGAAGAGGAGCTATCGCTTCATCACCTTCAAGATCGAAGGCCAACAGGTGGTGGTTGACAGGATCGGAAGCCCTGAGGAGAGCTATGACGACTTCACAGCCTCTTTACCAGCTGATGAGTGCCGTTATGCAGTCTATGACTTTGATTTCACCACCGATGAGAACTGTCAAAAGAGCAAGATCTTCTTCATTGCCTGGTACATCATATTCATAGTCCAACCTTTTACCATTTTGTGCACAGGGAATTCATGATGCAGATTCAATAATGTGAATTCATGGGAAATTTGTATATACAGGGCACCGACACTTCGAAAATAAGGAGCAAGATGGTATATGCAAGCTCAAAGGACAGGTTCAAAAGAGAGCTCGATGGCATTCAAGTCGAACTGCAGGCCACGGACCCAAGCGAGATGGACCTTGATATCATAAAAGGCCGAGCACTTTAGAGCGAGCAGTCCCAAGACTATATGCTTCTCGGCATTTAATCTTGCCCTCGGTGCCGTCTCTCGTGTTTCTTCTTTAGGATATAGTGCTGATGATCCTCCATTCATTGCCTTCAGTTCTTCCTTATTCTTCTCATTTTCCCATTTGTTGCGCAAAGATAATGGCAAGTCAATGTGTGTATGGCTACCTTGTGCTTGATCCTCTTTGTTTCAACTTTATATAGATCAATTCCTTGAACTTTTTGTGTTCTCCATTGGTTTTCTGTCCTTGGAACGTATTCGAAAGGATGTACTTAAACATCTTCTGTGAAAAATAATTGCCTCGCGATGGAGCTGGGGCTTATTTGTTTCAACATGTGACTGCAACTTTCAAAACATGAAAACTGGAATATGATGGGAAACAGATTAGTTGTAGCTAGTATGAGTTGAGTGTCCATGATCAGGATTTGATGACATTAGTCTGCAAGATACAACAATCGCATACTCGTCTTTTAACAGTTGAGAACACAAGACTTGTTCCGTTCTAGAAAAACATAATGAATTCTTACAGGCCCTTATGCAGCAAAATGTGAATGCAGAACTCCATGCTCAAGAAAAACTCATTGTGGAGGAGATGAAGTACTTACTGACTTGTGAATATATGCACCTGAGACAAAAAGGCAAGATCACCTGGAGTAAAGAAGGAGATGCCAATACTAAATACTTCCATGCTGTATGTGCAGCAAAAAAGGCTAAATCACTCATCTCTAGCTTGAATGATGAGCATGGGAAGAAGCTGGAGGGAGATGGGTTGATAGCAATGGAGATGGAGAATTTTTTCAGCATTTACTGGGGAGATCCAGCCAGACACAAGATATTGATCTAAAAAAAATGAAACTTGGACCTCAGCTGACAGAGGAACAAGCATCTAGCCTGGTCATACCAATCACTGCCACTGAGATCAAGCAAGCTCTTTGGTCTATTCCAGAAGAAAGGTCTCCAGGCCCAGATGGGTATAATTCCACTTTCTTTGAGAAAGCTTGGCACATTGTAGGTGAGGAAGTGACGTTTGCAGTCCAGGAGTGTCTCATGAGAGAAAATCCTTACTCAGATTAACTCTACTGCTTTGCATTTGATATCTAAAAAGGAGAATGCATCTAGACCTGCAGAGTTTAGGCCAATTGCTTATTGTAATGTCATATATAAGATCATGACTAATAGATTAAAAGCAATGATGATGCATATCATAGATAATGCTCAATCTACTTTTGTAGCTGGAAGGAACATCATTGAGAATGTCCTGCTTTGCCATGAATTAATAAAGGGCTATTCTCGAGAAGGAATAAGCCCTCGTGGTGTACCTCGGGTGACGATTAACGTTCTATCCCTATACGCTAAGTCTGTCATATCTTTGGAGTTTGTCTTTCGAGTCGAGTCACGGACTTGTGGTAATAAAAAGGGAAATATATAAAAGATATGAAGACATACAAAATGAAAATATTGTTTAATATGACGCCCATATTTTTAGAGGATGTTAAAACATTTTACTGGGATTCACCGATTTGGCATAGATCGACGGAGTGTCCTGCATATGAAATTCTTATATTCTAGGTTGCTGACTTTTATGCTCACGGGTTATATATCCCAATTTTTGTAAGTAATTTATAGGTTGATGATACACTGTCATAAGGTGAGGGTTGCATGCATATAAATGACTCATCTACGTGGAAAAAACGCTCAAGGAAAAAAAAACCATGGAAAAGCAATTACTAACCAATAAGCAGATTACAGCGATCGCCTCTACTCGAACTCACTCGATCTCGTTCGTGTTTCGCTTGACAAACCCTAAAGGATTCTTCCTGAATTGATCTCACATTCTCGTACATCAAAGACCTAATAACGTGGGGTATTTATAGGCTTTGAACAAGATATCAAAATTAAAATACGGACTCCAAACTGTCGACAACTGCACCCGAACATGGGCAGGATTGCGCTCGGGCGCAATGCAGTTCTTAGTGAAGCAGTGTTTCTGAGTAACGGACCACGCCTAGACGTGGACCACCATTGTGCCCGGGCACAATGTGTTTTCCATTGAAGCACTTCCACGGACAAAAACAACATGCGGAAACACAAGATTCAAGGAAGCAAGAGCGACAAAAATTAATCCAGGACCAGGAAGCCCTGAGAAGCTCACTTTAGCATTGGTGTTATTCTGGTTATGGAGAGGTAATCTCCTTTTTGGTAGAAGCCGATGTGGATGTCTGTAGATTGTCATTTTGACAAAGTGAAGGTCTTCTGTTTCCAACTTTGAATTTTACTTTATGATGCCAACTTACGCCATCAGGACAAAAGGTGCTTACATTGAGAGATGGTGTCCGTAGGAGTATAATGTCCTGCGCTCATATCCATTCTCCCCAGTTTCTTAATAATCTCTGAAATTCATCTGGTGCATCCGAGGGTTGCTACTCTGTCAATTCATCCGAGCAATAGGTGGTCTGGCAGGTGAAGCAGATGCTTATCCATATGTTTCTTTCACCATCATCTTGTTTAGAAGTGGATCAATGAATCTGCCAATGAAAGTTGCGATCGTTCTGCTTGCTGCAAAATTTTGTATATTTATTTAACCCCTCAAATAATCCACTCCCTTTATGGCTATTTTCGTTTTACATTGTTTTAGTCCCCTGTCAGCGGACAAATTGCCAGCAGATCATGTCACTTAATTCTGAATGGACCGAAATACCACCTTTTTTTGGTGAACTTTGATCTTTCGGCTGATAACATAGTTGGAGGAATACCAGATGAACTGGTCAAGTTTCCTGGTCTAGTGGGTTTGAACTTGTCATACAACCATTTGATGGGAAGCATCCCAAACAAGATCGGTGAAATGAGATAGTTGGAATCTCTGGATCTATCAAATAAGCACCTTCTGGAACAATCCCACAAAGCATGTCGGGATTGACTTCCCTGAGTCACCTGAACTTGTCCTACAACAATCTCTAAAAGGAAATTCCAACTGGAAGCCAACTCCAAACCCTCAATGTTCCTTCCATATATACCGGCAACCAAGGTCTATGTAGAGATCCATTGTCAAATAAATACGAAGGAGGTGATAATCAACTCAAGCTTCCCACTAGCACTACTTCAACACAAGATCATGGAGAAGACTACGAGAAGTTGTGGTTCTATCCGGTGATAGTAGCAGGCTTCACAACCGGATTCTGGGCAGTAGTTGGTACTTTGGTGGTGAAGAAGAGCTGGAGACACGCCTATTTCAAGCTCATGGAGGATCTCTTTGATCGGATTTATGTTCAAGCAGCAGTAACGAAAAACATGATCAAGGAGAAGATCGCCAATTGTAAGTCCAATGGCTGATAATCAACCCAACCGCCAGCCCGACAAATAATGCTCAAACTAACTATGTGTTTGGTATTTTCCTACCCTTTCCACCTGAACTCCTTTGCAATTCTGCGTCGTCGTCTTTGTATCTCTATATAATGGTTGAGCATTTGCTGTATTTCTTAAAGCATGAAAGTATTCATAGGTAACCAATTCGGTATTCGATTATGATTGTGAAATTATTATACATTCTATTGGATTCTACTCCTATCAAAATATATTTAGGAAAAATAACATTTAACCCCATTGAAGTGTTTAGCCGTGACGCATGACCCCATCAAGTTTAAAAATATACACATAACCCCTATATCGTGAAAAAAATCGTATTATTTTGACATGAAACAATATTAAAGAAGTTTGTAAAAAGATCAATCTGTATATTCTTTTTTAGTTTTAAGCGAATATTGAATTATTTTGACACGAAATTGATAAAAGGATCATCCGTATATTTTCAAAGTTTAAAGAGAGTAATTCAGGGGGTTTTCTGCTATTTATATGTATAAGTATTTCAAACAAGAAGCCTCTTTCAAGCGAATGAAAGAAGTATAGCAATTAACAGCAACAACAGAACCGCAGGAAGCAAGCAAACATGGAAACCCTAATTATGAGTGGCTATGAGTTGGAAAAACATACCTGGAGATGATGATGCATTTGCTTGATTTCCCCCCCAATTTTGATATCTTTCACCGATTTCTCTCATTTGCGGAGATTGAGGGTTTAGGGTTTCTTTCTCCTTCGACTCCGCATTAAAGCGTGGTTGGCCGGCCGTAGTATCAAAACACGACCGTCATTTTCGATTGAGATTGCCGTATACAGTGAGGTAGAGATGCTGCGTTCACTGCTAAAATCATCAAAAGTGCGCACTTCGCTGTTCTCTCTTACTCGCCCCCTCATGCTTCCCTGTTCTCTCTTACTCACCCCCTCATGCCCCCGTCACAAATTACTGTTGACGTTTTTTCTTTGGATCTTCTAAATGTTTTTATTTAAAGGAAAAAAATGCATATCGATAACCTGGAGTTGTTTAACGGTTTCGCATAACGAATTGATTTTTTCAAAATAATAATTATTATTGTCAAAATTTTTATAAAATAAAAACTTTTTATTTTAAAATTTTATTAAAAAATTATCTTGACAATACAAAATATTATCTTAAAAATAACAATTTCCTTTCATATATTAAACCCTTTATTTTCTAAAATAGGTGCTTATATTCGTCACGTCTTCCCTGCCATCAGCTCCGTTAACCGGACAAGAAAGAAAAAGTCAGTTCTGCCCTTTCTCTTCTTCCAAGGAAAACAAACGTCACACCCTACCATCCAATACCACAACGGCACACCCTATCAAGCCACCACTTCTTGTTCGTCTCCGTTCAGCATCGACGAGAACAATTGGGGTCGAAACAATCAAACGTGAGGAAACACAGAGAGTGAAAGATCGTACAATGAGTTCCCTCTTTGATGCCGAAGCACAGCAATGGATTATGGGTGGTCGAGGGTTAAGATTTTGAGGGTGTTTTGTAGGAAGGAGAGGATGCGATGAGAGGAGGGTTGCCTTGGGAGTGAGTATGAAGGAGCTTGATAGAATCGAATGGATATTCATCAAATCAGACACGAATCGATGGAGTTTCATCAACTCGGACACAATTTCGATTGAATTCACAAATTTTATGGAATTAGGACAATTCTATGATGAAATTGGATGGAATCCATCGAATTTGATAGATTTAAAAGGAAACGGATGAAAATATGAAGCCCAATGATGAAATTGGGATACTTTGTGATTGAATTGAAAACTTTTGCACATTTAACACCCAAACGTACGGAGAGGGTTTAAATGCAGCTTTTTAAAGATCACGGGTGAATATGGAAACAGATAACACTTTATTTTTATTTAGAAGTTTTTTTATATAAAATTATCAAAATATCTATCTTTAAATCATATCAATTCATATCGTTTTTTTTATTTTTTTTTCTCATACATTTACAAAAACAAAATTAATACATGTGAATTGGATCCAACGATTAATCCAAAAATTTAAACTGATAGATTATTGATAACTTACATATATATTCTATTTTTTCTCTTTTTCCACGGTCGATGTGGGTAAGGTTTATTTACGCATACCTCAACAATGCTGATTTATGTTCGAACACCAAGAGTAACTGTGTGTGTTATGGTATGATAAACAACAAGGTAGAACTCTTCAAAGTGAAAGTTGAAACATCGGCAAGTAAACAACTGTTGTGTTTATTTTACCGACGGATGGAACCAAAAAAAAAAAATCACCGAACGAAAGTATTACTGGCAAGACCGAGACGTGATTCAGGTACTGGAAACATGTAAAACTTGGCATGAACATCCTTTTATGGCATTGCATTGGTTAAGTGTTCGCAATTGCAGTTTTTCAGCTCAAGCCATTTCATTTCTCCGAGAATTGGCTTGAAATGTTCTTTATGTTTTTGAAAAACCCTCCATATGCTGCATTTTATGCGTGAGGTCTGGGATACATTTTCGCTTAACGATCCCTGTTTAGTCACCCCTCAAGCCTGAAGTTTTCTGGTTGCATCAAAACATTTTGTTCTTTTGATCTCCCTGGTCGCAAATTACAATTCTCATTTTCTGGCCATGGTATCTGAATCAGTACGAGTTGAAGGCTGTGTCATACATGGGAATCTCTGTGATGAATGTTTGATTCGAAAGCTTTACATGCTTCTTTGCTGCTACAGCATGTACAGGAAAGGCCAGGATGATGCCAGAGCAATGCGTGGTCTGGCAGGTGAAGCGGACGCTCATGATTAGAAAACGTGAATGATCAAAAAATGCTTCTTTGCTGCTACAGCTTGTTCGTTGCTAGAATGATCTGAAAACGTGAATTTAAAGAATTGAAGGGTTGATTTATGTACAAACACCAAGAGTAACTGTATGTTACGGTTTGATAAGCAATAGTGTAGAACTCTTCCTCCCTATTTGATATTGTTTCTAATTTGTTGTTTTTAATGACATGGTATAACAAAAATGTTTATTTCTTATTTATATTTTTGAAAGAGATAAAACGAAAGTAGAAAACATAAAACTAAAAAAAAAAAGATTTTCACTTCTTCTTTCTTGTTTCATCTGAATAGAGAATCTAATACAGAAGTGTTTATTTCTTTCTTGAATTTGGTTATAATTTTTTATTTTTGTTATTAGTTTTGATTTTCACAATTTTGAGGAGCGATACCAAACAATCCCCTCAAAATGAAAAGTTGAAACATCGGTAAGTGACACGCGTTGCGTTTATTTTATCGCAGAACTTATCAGGTTTCCTCTTGGTTTTTTGCCTTTAAGATACCTAGGAGTCCCTATTTCATCCCACAAATTGCATATCAATTGTTAGTAGGTTAGTCCAGATTAATTAAAATAATAAAACAGAATGACAAACAAGGAACATAAAACTTAGTCGAGGCGAGAAACCCTCTGTTCTTAAGACGGTCGCCCTGATACAATCGATTATTGACAATCTATCTTCGAAGATACAATGATTAAAAGAAAACCTTCGAATAGGAACACACCAAGCTCGAAGGAAAGTCACATTCTCATTACAGAAACATTTCCTTGTAAACCATATTACCCCATAGTAAGACCATTTTATATTCTTCTAAACTCTTATGACGTCGTATCCTTTGATGTTGTGAACTCTCCTGGACTAGACTCGGACACCCGATGCAGTGATTGACAGTGGACGCTAGAAGGGAAGAGGACTCTACGAGGAGATTGTGATTCTCTAGATTATAGCTTCTTTTAATGTTGCCCAGAATGCTCGTATTTATAGAGCTAAGGAGAGGATGGTTCTGGTTTTGGGGGGAAAGCATCCGACTGCTTTTGGAGAGAAAAACATGGCAGCTTCATAACTGCCCACTATGCCCACTGCTCCTTTGACTGGGATAGACTGGAGATTGGGCCTAGGCCTGGGCAGGATTGCCCACAGATAAAAAAAATTTATCAGTTGGGCCGGTCTACACACTCGTGATCCGAACCGAACCGAGCCAGGCCAACACGCGCACACGCGTGTGTCTTGGACCACACCTAGGTCCTCTCCTTCACATAAAATTGGGTACCCCTTGAGACCCAAATCCCTTTATCATTCTTGAGTCTTATAAGTGTAATAACTCGAAATATTTTTGATTTTTAAAATACATATTGGATATAAAATATACATATGGTACGAATATAAAGAATACGGAAATAAAATTTATGAACGTTGAACGTTACATCGTTAAAATTTTTGTAGGTTAAAGTACAGATTTAAGCTTGAAAATCTAAAATTATTGAAAGGAACATGATTATAAAATATTTGAGATAATCAAAATCGATAACGATTAATTATCGAAAACTAAATTATACGAAACACGGATAATTACAATCTGTAAGATCTTTTGAGGGGTGGATTAACCATACCCACTCTCTTCCCTCTTTCTCTCATTTCCACCCAGCACGCACCACCACCTAACTACCACCTCCACACATTAAATCTCACCGTTGTCCTGGCGCACCGCCGCCACACGCCGCCAGAGCTCGCCAGCGACGTCTTCCAGCCCAGGCGAGCCGACCCCGACCACCAATAAGCCCGGACGAGGCCCTAATCTACCCATACGACCCGTCATCACTCAAACCACCAACCACCACGATTCATCTTTTTCGACCATGAATCCGGCCACGATCCGACCCACGAATGGATATTTTCCTCGAATACCCACGAATGGATTTGGCCTCCTAAGCCCGAAACCCCAACCGATCCCATCCACCTCGCACACACCGTGCATCGCCACCCAAGACGCCGTCGTCCCCACTCGCCATCGACCTTCCCCAGCCCTGGGGAAGCCAACCTAGCCAACCACGAGCCCAGCGCAGCCTAGTACAGCCCAGCAGCAGGCCGTTTGCGACTCGGCTAGACACAGTCCCATCAGCGGCCCAAAAGGCCCGAGCGGCCCGAGCGACTCAACAAGTCCCAGCGGCCGGCCCGACCAGCTAACGCTGCGACAACCCGGCAGTGTCCAGGAAGCCGGACTCGGCCCGAGGATAGGCCCACTTGTGACGCTGTAGCTCGACTACAGCCCGACGACTCGTTTGATCATTCTCGTCGTTTTACCTCATGTTTTATGTCGAATAAATCATCGAGGAGATAACCACCACTAAGCCTTTCTTGAATACCCATGAAATATGTGATTGACTGCGGAATTATGAAGTGTGGATGTTGACACGATACAGTCGGGTTGACGAGGATGTGATTCTGTTGTTTATAGGTTGTGATGGATGAGAATTGCATGATGATTTCAAGGAGGGTGTGTGGTGTTGCTGATGGGCATGTGTGTGTTTGTAGGGGTAGTTCGTCGGGATGACGACGATGTCGGGCTAAGGTTTATGTACATGAGGGGACTTGCATATGAAAAGGTATGGGTTATGGAGATGTCGATGGGTGTTTTTGTGCCTATATGTGGTTAGATCATCGAGATGACAATAATGAAGGGGTTAAAGGTTTATGTCCATGAGGGGCTTGGGTATTAAAAATGATTATAAAAGGGCATGCGGACATTTTAGGTTGTTATGGGGCGCTGTGATGGTTATGAAGGAGGTTGGGATATTTCGGGTTGTATCCTTATGTAGTGATTGTGCCTACGGGTGTCGATGCGTGGTAATGCTTGGTGATGTGTAGTTATGCGTCTTATGTATAGTTTTATTTATTCATGGGTTTATGTGAGGGAACATAAGTTCATTGACAATAAGCGTTATGGGATATTAAGGATATCTTCCTTGAAAATCGGGATAAATAAACTTGTGAATTTATGATCGGAGACACGAATGATTAGAAAATGTCATGATTTTAGCATATGATTAGGCCGGCGTGGCTTAAACGTACAAGTTACATAATCGAGTTTGTTTTTCTAGAATTTATGTCAAGGCATGATTGAAGTGCTAAATGTGTTATGTGTGATTACTGAACATGCTTTCTATGTCATTTATTCTCTGAATATGTGTTATATATCATATTTCATATTATGTGAGGAATCGGGATTAAAGAAACACTACAATAAACATAATAACAAACTAAAGGTAATCGAACAAGTCCGTTGTCGTCGATGAGGTCGTATAGTGT
Organism: Drosera spatulata; assembly: GCA_035668315.1. Classification (NCBI taxonomy): domain Eukaryota; kingdom Viridiplantae; phylum Streptophyta; class Magnoliopsida; order Caryophyllales; family Droseraceae; genus Drosera; species Drosera spatulata. Next base: position 30,295 of record JAOVYX010000145.1, on the reverse strand, counting down.
ATCCTTCGGGATCGGGTTCTTTGGCTCTACGAGTGTTCAAAGCGGACTTGACTGGATCAGACGTTAAATCTAGCTAGTAAGAGAACGAGTGTGGTTCACTTCGTATGTGCAGCGACAAAAAGTTGCGGGTCAGAACATCGACCGATTGGGTATAAGGTTGCCCTCGACAGGGAGACCTTCGGCGTGTAAGTGAGGGTTTAGCGATCCGAAGTATACGCAAGAGACGTAGTGATTTTGGGCCACGAACCCAAATCATGCGTAGTGTTTATAAAAAACAGAAACTTTTTCACAAAAGACAACAGGTTTTTAAATGATTTCGATGAATAATATGTGATTGAGAACTTGGCCCAGATCAGTGTCTATATCTCAGAAATCTTTCTTCATCTTTTGTCCTCATTAAGTTCAATCATTCATGTCGGACTTGTGATGGTTAAATACGTAAAAGACTATAAAAGAGGACAAAGTCGTATATGCTATAATTGCATGTATTGTTTGATATAGCGCCCATATTTTCCTGCGGCCACTAGAAAATATTGTACAGGTACTCATTGATCGTCATAGTCGGGGGAGTACCCTGCAAATCGAATATGTATACTTTTGGTTGCTAAGCTTTTAGTCACGGGTTATGTGTTTTATTTGCAGATTCATCATAGAGCGACACTGAAGCGCTAAAGTGAGATTCTATACATATAGTTATTTACCTTGCTGTTCAATATATATTAAATGTTCCATGTGCCGGGCTTGTCGGTTTTTTGGACGTCACAATATGGGACTCATACCCTTACAAGAATTTCAATGTGGGTAGCACACACACTTTTCCTCACAACAACATTACATACCATCAATTTTAGACATTAATATTTCATTCATCTGAAATCGGTTACTAAAAATTAAACATACTACACATTCATCTACTCTGAACGTAGTTTACGATAAGCCCAAAGTTATAATATTTCGATAACGGGAATACACATAAAATACGGTCCGAACATGACCGATTTCCCACGATCCTCCACATGAATGGCATTAATGCATGCAGACATACTTTGAGAGAGTCCAGATGGCAAGATATTACATCAAGAGAGGTAGCTTGCGGGTTTGAACCTGCCTTAGAGGAATACATCGGGTTTACTTGGCTAGTCAGTGAACACGATGTCTTGAATTACCCAGTTGTTGGTGTAACCCAAGACAACTGTACCCACACAGCATCTTACCTAACACTTTTAGGTACTCATGGTTATGTCCATTTTGGCCTTGGACCGATCTTGGATTCATAAGTGTTTCACATCTGGTGGAGGCGGCCCCCTCCTACATATACGTAGTTGATCTGCCCACTTTTTGTATCCTGCCTATACTTTGTAGGAATTATTAAAAGCATAGCTTAGTTGTCCTATTGAACCAGTTCACTTTCATAACTAGTTGGCTTACCACTATGAGAAGTACTTATCCACGAGTTTTAGTCTTATTCCCTTTGATAACGATGCTAACAATTCTCTAGGAAAACCTTTCGTCAGTGGATCCGTAAGATTTTCTCGTGACTTAACATAGTCAATGAAAATCGCACCTCTAGATATTCATTGCCTTATGGTCTTATGTCTACGACGAATGTGTTGAGACTTGCCATTATATATCGTACTTTGTGCCCTTCCTATCATTGAAGCACTATCACAATGAATCATGATAGCGGACATAGGCTTTTTCTAGCAAGGAATACCCTCTAAAAGGGTGTGAAGAGTCTCGACTTTTTCAATAGCTTTGTCTAATGTAATGAACTCGGATTCCATGGTGGATCGAGCTATGCATGTTTCTCTAGAGGATTTTCATGAAACAGCTCCACCACCAACTATGAATACATATCCACTGGTGGACTTACTGTTGTGCGAGTCGGATATCCAATTGGCATCACTATATTCCCCTTATACACCTTGATATTTTGTGTAATGTAATCCTTGGTTCATAGTATATTTCAAATATCTTAGAACTTCGATCAATGCCGTCCAATAGTCATTACCTGGATTATTATTGAACCGACTTAGTTTATTCACAATACATGTGATATCTGGATGTGTACTATTGCTGATGTACATTAGACTTCCAATAATTCTGGCATACTCAATTTGGGATGCGATTCTCCGCGATTCTTCACCAAGTGTTGACTAATGTCAATTGATGTTTTGATAGATGTAATGCCCCGACTTTCACGTCTTGATGATGCGTGGACGTTATGTCCTTACGGACGTAATCCGTGACAAGGCCAAGTAACCCAAATGGGTATATAGAGAGCCAATAAATGACCTGTACATCATCATTGAACCATTTCTAAATAGTTCAACTTTATTTCATAAGATATGAGTCCTGAATACCTGCTTAGTTACAACGTACAATGATCAAATTAATACAAGTTCTTATGCTACATGTTCTAATGCTTTATTGAGCCAAAGATGGGTTTATGATACATTATTCGCAAAAGTACATGAGATAGGCATATGCATGCAATCCTCACTCTATTGAACACTGTCATCAACCTGTTGATTACCTACAAATGGCATACATAAACCATGAACATAAAACTCAGTAACTTAGAGTATATGAATTTCATTTGCAAGGCACTCCCCCGATTATGACGAATCGGTGAGTTTTAGTAAAACACTTTCGTATTTTATAAAAATATGAATGTTATAATAAACAAGTGCTATCGTTTACATGTCTTTACATCTTTTATGTCTTTTTCTTTTTATTATCATGAGTCCATCACTCGACTACAAAGACAAATCCAAAGACATGACAGACTCAGAGTATAAAGATAGTACATCATTCGTCAGCCAGGCTATGCCATAACTCACATTTCCATTCGATTTGATTCCCACCTGTATACTTTATGCGTCGTAGCCGGATCTCCTGTAGTTTCAATAAGGCACATGGAGGCCAGCATTGAGATGAGAAGGCCGCCTTGCAGAGAGTAACCAGTGGCCCAACCACGACGGCGTTGAGGCTGCTGCATGTTTGCGAAGAGGATAAGGGATTCCTATTGCTCCCTAACTAGTTCTTCGTCCTTGATGATGACTCAAAGAATAATGCTTTCGCAACCACCAAGGCTATTGAAGGAAACAACGAATGATCCCAATGAACCTAAGAAGGGACACTATGCTCGACCTTCTTCATGACTATTCCAAGGGATGCGAAAATGATCACGCCAGACCCAAGAAAAGATGCTATGCTCAACCTTCATAATATTTTCAAGGAAAGCGACCAACGATCCAACGGCTTCAAGAAGGGACATACAATGCTTAACCTTCACAACGCAAGGACAAATTTATATTATTTTATTTGTTTTTCGTTAGTTCATATCACCAAGGTAGTGAAACCAAGCTCAATTTCCTCGCGCCTTTTATTTGAGCATTTAGGGGTCATATTTGTTTATTTCCTAAGAGGGTATATATGTTATAATTGTACGTATTCTAACCCATTTGAACTCCAATACCCCACATCACATATAAAACATGTAAAGCAATCATCCTCGATCTCGATCCTAATGTCAAAGCTTGTTTTTATAACCCGATCCCCCCATGGTATATTTAGTACCTTTTAGTATATAAATCCCATGATCAAGTATAATTCATCCTATCACCACACCAAGCATAAATATACGTAATGAAAGACACCCATGACATTTTATGATCATGATTAGCATTAAAATAGTATCTCATAACCTAATCCATGCAATCATGCCTATATTATCAAAACCCTAGTTTCGTATAATTCCTCGTATCACCACACCAAACATACGTATGCGTAACAAAAGGCACCCATGACGTTTTGAGATCATGATTATCATTAAAATAGTGTTCCATAACCTAATGCATGCAACCATGCATATATTATCAAACCCTAGTTCCCTTATTGCCTTAACACACCAACCAAGCAAACAAGAAAATCATCGCCCTCTTGATGGTACCCTCCTGATCATAATCACCATAACATATCATACAGATAAAATATTAAGCACGAGATGGATCCAGAGGGGTTAGGTTACCTTTAAAGCGCGTATAACCCTAGTTTGCCTTAGAGTTCAAGAAACCCTAGGAACCTTGACACCAACGTCACCCAAGACACTTCCTCTCGCCCTGCCACCCTTTGCCCTTGCTAGTCGTCAGAGTTTTGTCCAGATTAATCAAAAAACAAAACAGAATGACAAACAAGGAACAAAAAACTTAGTCGAGGTGAGAAAACCCTCTGTTCTTAAAATAGTATTGCCCAGCCCGGGTGCTATTGGTTACTGATAATCTATCTCACAAGATACAACGACTAAAAAAAAACCTTCGAACATGAGCACACCAAGCTCTAAAAAATGTCGTATCCTTTGATGTTCTGAATTCTCCCGGACTAGACTTGGACACCAAATGTAGTGATTGACAATAGATGCCAGAAGGGAAGAGGACTCTGTGATGAGATTATGAGTCTGTGGATTGCAGTGTCTTTAAATGCTACCCAGAATGCTCATATTTATAGAGCTGAGGAGAGGAGGGTTCTGATTTTGGAGGGAACTGTTGGTGCTAAACATATGGAGATCCTATGGGCTAAAAGCCTAATAAAAGACCCAATACCATTAAGCCAAGAGTCTCTTTGAGAAGGCCAAATGGCATCTCATGGATGGTCAAGTCCCATGTCTTTTAAGGTGATGACAAGTGTCCACCATGCAAAAGGTAAATAGTATCCTATAAATACCCTCATTGATTACCCACAAAGGTAAATTTTTTTTAGACCAAAACCCTGCCATTTCAGTCACAAAAGCCGTTTTCGGATAAGTACTGACATAAGTATCGAAGCCGATCCCCGAGAATCTCACCTCGGGCATGTCTAACCGAGCTTGTTGTTTCTGGTCCATTCAGGTTTCCGTGTTAGGACCAGGCCCAAATCAACCAATCCAGCAGACCCCAGCCTGGGCCCAAGAAGCTCAGGCCCGACTTTCGAACTCGGGCCCATCATTCCCGACTTTGGCAAAAATAGTTTGACGCCCACCGTGGGGCCAGGTCCAATGACGTGAAATCGTCAGAGTAATCGAGATCAGATGCAACAAGCCCGTAGCTACGACCAACAAAGGCCATCACAAATCCTCGCCCCTCAAATGGGCCGAGAGGATGAGGCGAGGAGACCTGGAGAAAGCGCAGGAGTGACCGTTGAAATGTTCCACCAGCTCCGACTTCAGATGGAGGAGCGCACCACGGCCATCACGAAAATGATGACTGACTTGTTGAACCAAAGGCTGCCCCCGCCTTAGGTCGGGGCAGGACCTAGTGTTCGGCCCGAGTTGTCCCCCCTCTTAAGGACCAACACAGAATGGTACCCCAAGGTAACCTCAGGGCATCACCTGAACAGACACAAGGCTTCACAGGAGGGACAGGGGGAGTCCACACACACTCATTCCCACTCAATCACCCCTGTGAAGGACCTAAGAAGTCTCCTGAGCTCAATGTCGGCCGGGAACCATCCCTGAGAAGAGTTGAAAAGGGTAGAGGTAACTCCGGACCTCACCCTGGAGCTGAAGGAAAGGGTCGAGGAGCTCTTCAAAATAATCAAAGAGACTCCTCGAGACCCGAAGCATGAAATTGGACTAAAGATGGAGATGCCCTTCACTCCCAAAATCAATAGGGAGGTCTCGCATGACAAGTTTAAGATGCCCGTGACAGAATCTCATAACGAAACAGGGGACCCCTTCGATCACATCCAGAACTTCTGGACCTCTATAAGCCTGTGCGGGACGTCGGATGACATCATCTGCAAGGGCTTCCTAACTTCGCTCAGGGGGCTAGCTTGGGTATGGTTCAATGGGCTCCCCTCAGGATCTATCGGATCGTTCGAGGTTCTGTCTAAGGCATTCACTGCCAAGTTTATCAATAGCCGAAGGATCCAGTTGACCTCTATGAGGTAAAGCAAAGATCAAGTGAAAGACTGAGGAGCTATGTTCTCTGAGGTTGTGCACATCGAGAAGGCGAAGGATTGGAGAACCGGAGTCTGGCATATGACCTGAGTCTGAAGCGCCCCTAGACGTACACCACCTTGCTGGCAAAAAATCAGCCAACATGTATATGTGGAGCCGAAATGGCCGTCCCGAATTGCTTCAGAGGTCTGACGAAGGGAGAGTCCAGCTCGGGAGATCGGGGCTCCGTCCATTCCCGGCTTGGAGAAAGGATGCCCTCCTCAGGTCGGGAAGGAAAGAAGGAGAAGAAAGGGAAGAAGGGTTTCACCTATCCCTGGCTTACACCGCTCAATGCCCCCCGAGCCGAGGTACTCATGGCGGCTCGGGAAGAGAGCCTCCTCCAGACGGATACGGAAAAGCAATGTTTCCAAGGAGACAATCAAGACACCTCCTACTACTGCCTGTGCCATAAAGATCATGGACATGATACGAAAAAGTGTCCTCACCTTAGGGTCGCTATAGAAGAGTTTATCAGGAAGGGAGCCTAGAAAAGGTTTGTGGCGGACCAATCCAGACCATGGGAAATATCGCCGCAAGGACCTCGAGAAAGGACCCGCTCTCCATCACACAAGAAGGATGAACCGAAGCAAAGACCAAGGATCAACGTCATCTCGGGAGGGTTCGTTCCTTCTCTGCCTGTGCAACGTCCCATCCTTCCCTAGCTCAGCATCTCTGCAGGCTTGGGACATAAGAACAAAAGGCACAGGGAGGACCTTGAAATCGGTTTCCACCAGGAGAACAAGTCAGGGATCACTTTCCCTCATGACGATGCTCAAGTCTTTACCCTCCACATTGGGAAATTTGACGTGGACATGATATTGGTGGACAGTGGCTCCTCTGCCGATGTCCTATTATAATATCTCAAAATTTTGATATTAAATATATTATAAAATATAACGCTACTTAAACATACGAATAATATAACATATGTAACGTTAAACATAATGTTGTAACGGTGTAACATATGTGTTTAACAAACATAAGTATTAAATATAACGTACGTGTAACGTTATAGTGTAACGTTATAATGTTATAATACACGTATTTGGGCTAATAAAATGTGATCGCAGAAACATTCAAAATTTACATCGAAACAAATGTCACTAAGTTAGAAGTAATTTTGCCTATTTACGGGCATACTTTTTGATAAAATAATAAAGTGAAATATGGATGGAAATAGACTGACAAAAATAAAACGAGGAAGCGAATTCAAAATATTCAAACTCCCTCCACCACATTCCTGTTCCCTGTTCACAAAGCACGCCCGCCGAAAACCTCCCATGCACGCTCGTCGCCTCGCCCGCGAATCCTGCAACCATCATCTCATCAAATCTCTCCGCTGCATCATCCCTTATCAGATCATCACCCTCCCCACTTCCTTCTTCATTCAATAAACCACCACAAACTCCACAAACCAAATGCAGCAAACACACGCACCACCACCTCAGCCACCACTGTCATCATCCTCGCACCACCATCATCAACACCACGAACAACAGTAGCAGTGAACACAAAGACGGATGGCAGTAATGAGGAGGGCAGTAGGTGACAGAGGACGTACTTGACGAATCACGACGGAAGGAACAAAGACGATCAAGGTAACCGAACCCGACGCCATGCCTTATCTTCTTTCATGAATCCGATGCTATTTGTACACCTCTGGGACTTTATTTGTGCTGAAATGGAACAAAATAAGGCGACCCAACGAAATATTATGATTTTTGGAAATTAAGTTGTTGCGCCCGTGACGGTACCATGATTGCCCCTACGACCCCTGTTCCGGCCAGATTTAAATCTAAATGCTATTCTTGAAGCCTAATTGCATGTAATCGGTGTATAAACCTTTATGTTTAAGTAGGCATATCAAAGATATGTAAACAACACAACATTTTAAGCCACGCCACGACAGGTGCAATGTCGCAGTCGCGATTTCTTGAGTGACGATCATACACATAATGGCTGTAAATATATACCACCTATACACAAGTATAAATATACAAGATGAATTTCGTAAGCTACTATCACATCAGATGAAATTCGCATTAATACATGCCTGAGTATGTATTGGAATGGGTTGAAATTATGCCATCGGGTAATGCGGTCAAAAGAAATACGAACCGATAATGTATGAACATTCCAACAAAAGGTGAACAGTGCATATACATATCATGGTTTGTAAGGTCGTCTGTTATAATCTCTTGAGAGTGTCTAGAGCTTGAGCTCGGCTTCGTCATCATTTCCTCGTGTTGAACCTATGTGAAGAAGGTCGAACATAAGGTTCTTTCTTGAATCTATCGAATGTCATGTGAATGTTATCGAGACTAGACTCTAGCCAATTTTCTTGGATCATCGTCACGGGTGAAATGAATTAGCTAGGGAGGGTCGGGTAGCCCCCATCCTACCCTTCGTCTTTTATCATGTGTAAGACATTAGCGAAGGGGATTGGTATCACCTTCATACCCTCAATGAAGTCGATTCCAAGTACTAAAGGATAGTCGTCCATGAGAACGACCGTGAGATCCATCGATCCCTTTCAAACGCCAATACGAAGCCGCATGCCACGGCCCACGCCATCGATTGGTTCGGCCTTCGAGTTCATCGCCTTGAGCATGCCTTGCTTGTCGACTCGATGTCCAAGTTGCTTTGCCTCTCCCTGCGAGACAAGACAGTGAGTTGCCCAGGTATCAACCAAGGTATGAGTTGTTACGTTCCGATCACCGTATCGACGTACATCAACCCTTTCGATGAAGACTTCTCCTCCGTGGTCTTCACCGCGTTAAGGATCCTCGATGAAGACTTCTCCTCCGTGGTCTTCATTGCGTTAAGGATTCTCAAAGATCCCATCTCTTGCATGGGTTCTTCCTCCACCCGAGCAACCATAGCTGTGAGATCATTATTCTTCGGGCACTCCCGAATCAAGTGAGGACCATCGCATAAGAAGCACTTCACCTCACCCATGGACTTCCCCGCGTCCTTGGATGTGCTCTTTTTCCACCCTCTTTGTGCTCCTTTCTTCGAGTCACTCCTGCTAGCGAAACTCGAAGTCAGCTTGATATCTTCATGGCTCTCTCCTCCACCTTTCTTGGAGTCACTGCTCGACTCCTTGCCCTTTGGAGACTCGCTCCTCCTGAATTCGATGAATGACACCGCCGTCGCTATGGCCGTCGCAAGAGTTTGGACAACCCCATCTTTGTAACTCTTGTTGTGCCCATGGTTGAAGTCCATCCTCGAAGTAGATAAGCTTGTCTTCCTCGAACATGTCGTTAATTTGGAAGAGCAACTCCGTGAAATCCTTCACATACTCTCGAATTGTGCCCGTTTGCCTCAACTTCCGTAGTTGTCTCTTGGCTTCGTATTGGGCATTCTCCGGATAGAAGTGGAGTTTGAGATCCTTTTTGAAGTCATCCCACTTCTCCATGGTGAACGTTTCTGCTTGAACGTCGCCGTAACGACGACGCCACCACATCGCCGTGTCCGAGAGGAACATAGACGCGGCCTTGATCTTCTCCTCTTCATCTTTTATGCCCAATAGATGAAAGTATCGCTCCCTTTTAAAGAAGAAGGTGTCAACCTCCTTAGCATCCCATTTCCTGATAAACAGCTTTGGCTTATGGGGCTCGAACCGCGCCATCTTCCAAACACTTGCTCCACCATTCGCTATGACCGCTTTACATAGCAAGGTTTCTTCCCTCAAGACCCTCATCTCTTCTTGGAGAGTGGCCATCGCTGCACGTACCTCATCCATTTGCGCTCGGAACTCCTTTCAAAGAGTGTCCAAGCAAGAGTTGAGAGTACCTTGCAACACACTCCTGAGGCATTCCTTCCGAGCCTTGATAATATCGTTGCTAGGCACCTCTTCCTCCAACCTATCCGTCATCTTAGCCACGATCTCTTCCACCCGCGAGAGTCGAGTCATGACTCCATGGCCGCTTGAACATCTTTCGACTTTCCCTTTCCTTTGTGCATGGTTACATTTCCAGTGTTCCATGCTCAACAATACTTGAATCCGCCATCTCTCGAACCAAGGCTCTGATACTAACTGTCACGGGGATAGATCTTCATTACCCGTGCGGCACTCAAACTACTCCCGCCTTCGCTTGAGTTCAGCCTTGGAAACAAGCTTGCATTAAGAACACTTGAGGGTTTGCAAAATTTTGAGTTTACAAGAATGTGGGATATAGGATGTCTTGGGATGTGTAACGCCCCGGCCAAATCCTTGCTATCGGAACGTCATCAAGAACCGCTCGCCAGGCTGACAATTTGCCCCACAGACCAACACTAGTCCTTTCACTGCGCTTTGGCCTCACTCACGCACACCCTGAGAAACTTCCCAGGAGGTCACCCATCCCAGCATTACTCCACGTTAAGTACGCTTAACTGCGGAGTTCTAAGTGATGGGCTACTGAAAAGGAAGGTGCACCTTGTTGGTATAGGTAGTACTATCAAACCATTTAAGCATTTCCATGGGGTATTACATACACCCCCACTTAAAGAACGCAACGTCCTCGTTGCGACTTCAAGCACGACACACAGCCCCAGAACCTTCCCCCACTAGGCTTCTGACCTGGACCTCTTGTCCACAAGTCCAGCACGCTGTCGCAGGGTTGCTCTGATACCATACTTCTGCGCCCCGGCCAAATCCTTTCTACCGGAACGTCACCAAGAACCGCTCGCCAGGCTGACAACTGGCCCCACATACCAACACTAGTTCTTTTAGTACGCTTTGGCCTCACTCACGCACACCTTGAGAAACTTCCCAGGAGGTCACCCATCCCAGCATTACTCCACGCTAAGCACGCTTAACTGTGTTGTTCTAAAGTGATGGGCTACCGAAAAGGAAGGTACACCTTGTTGGTATAGGTAGTACTATCAAACCATTTAAGCAATGCCATAGGGTATTACAGGATGAGATGAGATGGTTTGGCCAAAAGACCTCACCCCTATATTTACAAGTCCTTGGAGAGTTCTAGATTTGGCATCTAAACTCTTCCATACCCTTCTCCTCCTAAGAATGTACAAGAGTCCTCTAGACTCTTCTTCCAAGATATTTACATAGAGTTCTCTAGAATGACTCCTAACTAGAGAACTCAAGGGTTGTCTAGAGAAGTCTAGAGCATTCTAGCCAACTCTAGAAAAGTATAGAATTGTCTAGAGAAATGTGGAGAACTATAGACAATTTTTCAAAGCGAACCCCATAAATTAGCTCGCCCGTGACATAAATCTATCCCAAGGAGGGGCAAATAGAGCTTGTTGAAATCGCACTTTCCCACTAAAGTATAAGACGGCGTATAATCTTGGCACGTACGTATGGAATCGACGGATTCTTGTAGCTCGGTTGACGAATGACATGTCTTGAAATCTGTAACTGTTAGGATTCCTCGAGTCTTTGGCCCATAATAAATAGCAATGGACCCAAGCGACATGAATTCATACAAAACGCACATACATAATATGGCGTATGTATTTCCTGTTAAATATAAAACCGTTTTATTGGTACTTATAGATTCGCCATAGTCGAGGGAGTACCCTACAAATGTGAGACATATACTTTAGGTTACTGAGTTTCATACTCACGGGTTATGTATTCCGTTTGCAGGAGACTTATCAGACGATCAGTGAGGACGTTAGTTACCTTATGCATTATGGGAGATGTTGTGATTTTAACCTTTAGTCATTTTGGATATGTAATAAATGCCATGTTATAATCATGTCGTCAGATTATTTAATTATAGCTTTCGCGCTACTAATGTAAAATGATTTATAACTGCTAAATTGGTTAAACTGAAGCATCACAGGTATTTTCCTTGTCTCTTGATACCTCTACGCCCGTTTGGTTTTGTTAGCCTTGTCATAAAGCTAGCCATGATGATACGATACCGACAACCGCCACCCGAGGAGACGTACCAGTTCCCTGGCATGACCCTGGAGGAGACGTATCAGCATGAGGTCGGCACTCACCCTTTGGTGCCAGAGGAGCAGGAGGTCCGAGTCTATGTCCGATGCTACACAATGGACCCCACCTTAGAGGCGGAAGAGGACTCGGAGGGAGACATGGAGGAGGAGCTGGAAGAAGAGACAGACGGAGAGGACGAGATCTCGTGGTACTTGGAGGGCCACCGAGCCCTTTTACAAGAGGATCTCGAGTTTGAGGAGCTCCAGCACATGGCAGACATCGACTACTGGGATGCCGTCGTATGTCAGGATGGATGGGAGTTTGCTGAGCCCCCTATGTTGAGGGAAGTGAGCCCGGAAGTCCTGGCTGATCTCTTCAGCTTCCCGTCCCAAGGCAAAGATGTTTAGTAAAGTTATGTAGGACGCAAGACTTTCATGTATACCCTTTTGAACTTGCGTGGTGATTATAGTATTTTGGAATAGGATAGCCATTCTAGAAAGTCTAGCCTTTGTTTGTTGATGTAAGAATATGACTTTCTCCTATGTGAAACCAACGTGATCAAAACCATCGCTAATATGACCCCGAAAAGAGTATTTTTTTTGGAATTAATGAAATATAATATTTTGAATGTATGGTCTAGCTAATTTTACCTATCAACTTCGTACTGTACTAACGACAGTAAGCATAAATTAATATAATACAGATATGTCGAAAGAAGCGATTAACAACGATCTCCCAGGTCCATATGTGCCCTTGGAGGAAACAAGTGGTAGCGTGATGGCTCACAACTCACCACCTCCAACGGTCCTTGAGATGCTGATGGAGGAATTAATCCAGGAGAGAAGGAGAAATGAGGCACCCTATACGCAAGACAGTGATAATTACTCCAGGCGTATCCTCTCCTACAATCCACCCCAGTACCTCGAGGAAGGAGACCCCTGCCTCTTGGAAGATTGGATCCGGAAAATGAAAAAGCTGTTCAAGCTGACTCAGTGCCCGGGGTAGTGAAAAGTTCCCTGTGCCATATAATATCTGAAAGGCGAAGCAAATGTCTGGTGGTGCACGGTCGAGGAACGTGTGGAGGCACCTGGGTTCAACTGGTCCCAGTTCACTGAACTCCTAAGGGACAGGTTCTACCCGGTGGCCTTACGAGACATCAAGGAAGAGGAATACAAGAATCTACAATAGGGAAACAGGACAGTGTACGAGTATGCCTCCGAATTCACTAAGCTGTTGCGATTCATGCCGCCGCATGAGCACCAAGACAGAACCAAATAGAAATAGTTTATCAAGGGCCTTAACCGGAGACTGATGACGGTGATGTCCGGACAGAAGTATGCTAGCTACAAAGAACTGTACGACTGTACAATAGACAAAGAACGTGCTTTCAACGTCACAGACGGGAACTATGGATAGGCAAAGCACAAAATGATTGATAGATAAGAGGGGGATGGATTCTCACACGGAGGAAGCCGCCACTTCAACTTCTAGACAGCTCCCTACGGTAACTCTCTGTCTAGGAAGCCATTCGGAGGAAGAAGGCATGGCAATCGACTCGGACAATCACAAATGTCCCGAACAAGCCACGGAGGATCCGGGTTCAACATTCAGCCCCGCTCTACTTCACACATCAAATGTTATATGTGCGGAAGAATGGGCCATATGAGGAGGGAATACAGAACGGGTCCCTACCGCAATTGTGATGGACAAGGTCATCTCAGTAGAGACTGGAACGGGGAAATCCCTCCCAGGGAAGCAACGTTCAGGGGCATCGCAACCAAAGGAGCAATGCAAAAAAGTCGATGGTCACAGTGCATCCCCAGATATAGCGCAACTTGCCAGGACCATCCCACCAGAAGCAACCTATCAATCGGATGTTCATGATGAAACCTCATGGAAATCAACAAAACGGAGGCACAATAACTGGTAACCTCGCACTCTTCTCTAACTGTATACATTCTCTATTCGATTCTGGTGCAACCCAATCTTTCATCGGTAAGTCCTTTCTAGCAAAGCATAACCTCTCTTCGACAAAAATGGGGTGGGGAATTCATATAGGATTGCCAAATGGGGAGGTCGTAACATAAAATGAAGTAATCCCTAATGCTTCCATCAGTATAGGTGGTGAGAAATGCCCTGTAGATCTTATTGTCTTTGACCTCCACGATTTTGATGTAATACTGAGAATGAGTTGGTTAGAAAGATATAAGGCTGTAATAAACTATGAGAAGAAGCTAATCACTCCAACGAGCCCAAAAGGCGGGAAGATCCACTATCACGAAGAAGTATCGAAGATAGAACTATAACTGGTATCTGCTCTCACGACGCGGAAACAGCTTAGAAAGGGGTGTCAAGGCTACCTTTGCAGCTTGGAGGATACGACTGACAAGGAGATCAATCTCTCAAAAATACCAATCGCTCACGAATATCCCGATGTTTTCCTAAATGAGATTCCTGGTATATCGCCCGTAAGAGAGATCGATTTCACGATCGAATTGGTGCCTGGCGCGACGCCCGTGTCAAAGGCTCCCTACAGGATGGAGCGAGCTAAATTGAAAGAGTTGAAGGACCAACTAGAAGAACTTCTTCAGAAGGGATATATCCGCCCCAGTGTTACTCCTTGGGACGCACCAGTACTCTTTGTGAAAAAAAAAAAAGGGACAGAAGCATGAGGCTGTGCATTTACTATAGTGAGTTGAACAAGCTGACCATCAAGAACCGATACCCTCTGTCAAGGATCGACGACCTGTTTGACCAGCTAAAAGGAGCCTTAGTGTACTCAAAGATGGATCTCTGTTCGGGGTGTCATCAACTCCGAATCAGGCCAGACGACGTGTCAAAAACTTCATTCTGTACCCGTTACAGATATTACAAGTTCTGAGTTATGCCCTTTGGGCTTACTAATACTCCAGCGGTCTTTATGGATATGATGAACCGGGTGTTCAAGCCATACATCGACAGGTTCATTGTCATGATTATCGATGATATTCTTGTGTATTCCAAGATAGAACAGGATCACGAGGAACATCTCCGCACTATCTAGAAAACTCTGTGCACTCATCAGTTGTATGTCAAGCTCAAGACATGCAAGTTCTAGCTAAAGGAAGTGGCATTCTTAGGGCACGTGATCTCAGGAGAAGACGACAGAGTAGACCCGAAGAAGATCGAGGCCATAATTGACTGGGCCAAACCAACGAATGCAACAAAAGTAAGGAGTTTTCTGGGTCTGGCAGGTTATTATCGCAGATTTGTTGAGGACTTCTCAAAGATCGCAACGTCGCTGACGAATCTAACACAAAAAATGTGCAAATTTATCTAGACGGATAAGTGCGAAGAGACATTCGTAGAACTTAAGAAGCATCTCACTTCAGCACCAGTCCTCACCCTCCTCCCTCATAGCAAGGATGGATTCTGTATATACAGTGATGCTTCTATTCAAGGACTTGGGTGTGTCTTGATACAGCACGACAAGGTGATTGCTTATGCCTCAAGACAGCTGAAGCCGTATGAGCGCAACTATCCCGCGTATGACCTGGAACTGGCGACTGTAGTTTTTGCCCTCAAAATCTGGAGACATTACCTGTATGGCATTTCGTGCCAAATCTTTATGGATCACAAGAGCATAAAATATATCTTCATGCAGAAGGAGCTGAACATGCGCCAAAGATGGTGGTTGGAACTTCTAAAGGACTACGATTTGGATATCCAATACTATCCAGGCAAGACAAATGTAATGGCGGATGCCCACATGGTAGAGCAACCTACACTTCAACACGAGATATTATTGGCTCAAGAGATGGATGAACGGATGGTTAAACTTTGAGAAGAGGCACAGCAAGGGAAAGCCGTGGATTTCGTGATTCACGAAGATGGATCCTTGAGATTTCAAGGACGCCTTTGCGTGCCCAATAATGAGGCATTGAAACAAAAAATCATGCAGGAAGCACATCAAACCCCTTACTCTGTCTATCCAGGGGGAAACAAGATGTTTCAAGATCTACGTCAATATTATTGGTAGGAGAACATGAAGAGGGAAGTCGCAAAGTTTGAAGCGAAGTGCATTACTTGTCAGAGAGTAAAGATTAAACACCAAAGACCAGGAGGTTTATTACAACCGTTGGAGATTCCTACGTGGAACTGGGAGTCGATCCCGATGGATTTCATAGTAGGACTTCCAACGGCAACGAAGGGAATGAACTCGATTTAAGTGATAGTCGATAGACTAACGAAGTCTGCGTATTTCCAACCAATCAAGACGACATCGGGAGTAGATTGTCTCATAGGAAGTGTACGTTCGTGAAATTGCCAGATTACATGGAGCCCCACAGTCCATTGTTTCTAACAGAGACACTACGTTTCAGGCGCAATTCTAAAAAAAGGTACAAGAAGCATTTGGCACCAAGCTGAATTTTAGTACGGCGTTCCATCCAGCATCAGACGGGCAGACGGAGCGTATCATTCAGACACTGGAGGACATGTTGCGGTCATGCGCTCTGGATTTTCAAGGATCGTGGGATTGACATTTACCATTGGCCGAATTCACGTATAATAACAGCTTCCACGCTAACATTGGCATGGCACCATACGAAGCTCTGTATGGAAGGAAATATAGGATGCCATTGTATTGGAACGACATCGAGGACACGATAGTGATCGGGCCAGAGTCCGTGCAACAAATGACAGAGGCGGTTAACCAAATCAGAGATAGGATGAAGACGGCGGAGGATCGTCAGAAGTCCTATGCAGGCGTGCAGAGAAGACCGCTCAAATTTGAAGTATGGGATCACGTATTCCTAAAGATTTCTCCCACAAAAGATGTGATGTGGTTCGGGAGGAAAGAAAAAATTAGTCCTCGTTATGTGGGACCATATGAGATCCTAGAACGAGTCGGCGAAGTTGCTTATAGACTTGCATTGCCAACCGATCTCTCTGCGATACACAATGTATTTCACATATTACAGCTGAGAAAATATGTCCCTGACCCAAGTTATGTCATCCAACACGAGCCGATCATTTTGGAGGAGAACTTGACGTACGAAGAACAACCTCAGCAGATTCTGGATCGGCGTAAAAAAGTCCTCAAGAACCGAACCATCTCCTTGGTGAAAGTTCTCTGGGCAAATCATCTGACCTCGGAGACGACATGGGAAGAAGAGGAAACAATGCGGAAATGCTACCCGCATCTATTTTCTGGTTAGTTCCTTCTCGCTCCTACTTAATTAATGCTATTTTATTTCGGGGATGAAACATTCTAAAAGTTGAGGGTGATGTAATACCTCAAAATTTTGATATTAAATATATCCAATGAATCAATAAAATAGACGAATGAAATTTTGTGACTTTTTTTTTGTGTGAGTTAACACTACCCGAGAATTCAATGTTAAATTTAAGATTGAGATATTGAACTTAGATCTTATTTATCTTCATCTGGCAAAGTCTTCCCACGCATGACAATAGAGTCACTTCACAGTTCGATATCATTAATGAGAATCGAAGACTTAGACTTAGATCTTGTCTCTATCTTATTATTATCCTATCTAGTATAAACAGCAGTGAAAATTCATGAACCCTTTTATAGTTCAAAACTTTCTCTCTTCCTCACAAAGCACAGTAACAACGCTTCTGTTTACTCTGCTGGGTATAATACTTGTGTTTCTTGCGCTTTGTGATGCGGTGATCAGTATTATTGCTTCCTTCGTCGCAACGCCTGAGGAGTTAGAGTTTCTGTCACAATATGTCATGATACCAGTTAATTGGTTTTAGGACCTATATGTTTGATCTTATATTGTGGTAGTTGAACATATTGGTATAAGATGATGTTGGTATTTCTAGTAAAGCTTTACCCCAAAGCAGAACCAGGAAGGAGTCGTACCTGGTAACCGGAATAAAATCTACCATAGATTTCGATGACTTGTATTTTGATTGAGGAATATTGCTCCTCAGTGTCCAAGGACGGTTTGAAATATTAAATTTCAATAAGTCTGCATTCCCTTCTTTTTAGTAAGTCCCTTCTAACTTATCTCTACTTACATTTGATTTCGAGGACGAAACCTTCTAAAAGTCGGGGGTGATGTAATACCCCAAAATTTTGATCTTAAATATATTACAAAATATAACACTCCTTGAACGTACGAATAATATAACGAATATGTAACGTTAAACATAACGTTGTAACGGTATAACGTATGTGTTTAACAAACGTACATGTAACGTTATAACGTTATAATACATGTATTTGGGCTAACAAAATACGGTCCCGGAAATATTCAAAATTTGCAACGAAACAAATGTAAGTAAGTAGGAAATAATTTTGCCTATTTATGAGCATACTTTTCGATAAAATAATAAGGTGAAACATGAATGGAAATAGACTGACAAAAATAAAACGAAGGAGCGAATTCAAAACATTCAAACTCCCTCCACCACATTCCTCTTCCCTGTTCAAAAAGCACGCCTGTCGAAAATCTCCCAGGCACGCTCGTCGCCTCGCACGCGAATCCTTCAACCATCACCTCACCAAATCTCCTCCTCTGCATCATCCCTTATCCGATCATCACCCTCCACACTTCCTTCTTCATTCACCAAACCACCAAAAACTTCACAAACCAAACGCAGCAAACACACGCTCCACCACCTCGACCACCACTTCCATCATCCTCGCACCACCATCATCATCACCATGAACAACAGCAGCAGTGAACGCAGAGACAGACGGTAGTGACGAGGAGGATAGCAGGTGACAGAGGACAGAAGACAATGGAAGGAACAAACACGATCAAGGTAACTGAACCCGACACTATGCCTTATCTTCATTCATGAATCCGATGTTGTTCGTGCACCTCTAGGGTCTTATTTATGCTGAAATGGGGTCAAATAAGGCGTGTTATATGTTGTAGAATTGATGTATGGAAAATTTTCGTAGGTGTTTGATGAAATGCCAATCTTTCTGGCAAACCAGCGCCGTCGCGCCCGCGACAGGCATGGTCGTGCATGCGACCCAGCGAAATATTCTTATTTGTGGAAATTATGTTGTCGCGCCCACGACGGTACCAAGATCGTGTCCGAGATGTTCTGGACAGATTTAAATCTAAATGCTATTTTTAAAGCCTAATCGTATGTGATCGATGTATAAACCTTTATGTTTAAGTAGGCATATTAAAGATATGTAAATTACACGACACTTTAAATCGTTCCACGACAGGTATAATGTCGCAGCCGTGATTCCCCGAGTGACAATAACATAATGCCTGTAAATATATACCACCTATATACAAGTATGAATATACAAACTGATTTTCTTAAGCTATAATAACATCAGATGAAATCCACATAAATACGTGCCTGAGTAAGTATTGGAGTGGGTTGGAATTACGACACAGGGTAATACGGTCAAAAGAAATACGAACTAAAAATGAATGAACAATCCAACAAAAGTTGAACAGTGTATATACATATCATGGTTTGTAAGGTCATCTATTATAATCTCTTGAGAGTGTCTGGAGCTTGAGCTCGTCTCTGTCATCATTTCCTCGTGCTGAACCTATGTGAAGAAGGTCAAACGTAACGTTCTTTCTTGAATCTATCAAATGTCATGTGAATGTCATAGACTCTAGCCAATTTTGGGTCATCGTCACGTGTGAATTGAATTAGCTAGAGAGGGTTGGGCAGCCCCCATCCTCTTAGCATGCATGGAGCGGCTTCAACGCCAGACGTGGCACGACTACTGGTTACTCTCTGCAAGGAGGCCTAAATCTATCCCAAGGAGGGGCAAATAGAGCCTGTTGAAAGCACACTTTTACCACTAAAGTGTAAGATGGCGCACAATCTTGGCACGTACGTATGGAATCGACGGATTCTTGTAGCCCAGTTGACGAATGACATTTCTTTAAATCTGTACCTGTTGGGATTCCTTGAGTCTTTGGCCTATAATAAATAACAACGGACGCAAGCAACATGAATTCATACAAAATGCACATACATAATATAGCGTATGCATTTTCTATTAAATAAAAAACTATTATACTGATACTCATCGATTCGTCATAGTCAAAGGAGTACCCCACAAATATGACACATATACTTTAAGTTACTGAGTTTCATACTCATGGGTTATGTATTCCATTTGCAGGTGACTTACGAGACGATCAGTGAGGACATTAGTTACCTTATGCATTATGGAAGATGTTGTGATTAAATCTGTAGTCATTTTGGATATGTAATAAATGCCATGTATTAATCATTTCGTCAAACTATGTAATTAAATAACTTCCGTATTACTGATGTAAAATGATTTGTAACAACTAAACAGGTTGAATTGAAGCATCACAGGTATTTTCCTTGACTTTTGATACCTTTAGACCCATTTGATTTTGTTATCCTTGTCATGAACCGGGTTCATGACGGCATAGCACAACGTGTCCTAAGACGTGGAGCTTGGCCTGTTACAAAATCGTATCAAAGCAGGGTTTATAGGTTAGAGTTAAGGAGATTAACAAACAACAGATAAAATACTATAAAACGAACCTATGTGTTATATAAGAGACTAGATGTCTTTGAGGATGCCAGAGTACTTACGCAGTCTTTGTTTATTCTTTAGGATGGATCACGAGGGGAGTACCAGTGGAGTAGGTGTTGGCATGAGTACTAGTCCTGGTAGACGAGGAGGACCTAGATGCGTGCCTGAGCTTTCTGGAGCACGTGTTCATCCCTACGGCTATCAGGGAGAATTCGATCTTCGAGCTTCCCATCTATCTAGCGCTTAACTTACTCACGGCGATACCGCTTTGGGGGACGGACCAATACTTCAAGCTCATGGTACATGATGGAGAGCCTGATCCTATGTACTATTGGGATGACCAGTGGCAAATGACCCTTGCAAGGCTAGCCATGATGATACGATATCGATGACAACCACCCGAGGATGAGATGTACCAGTTCCCCGGCATGACTCTGGAGGAGACGTATCAATATGAGGTTGGCACTTACCCTTTGAGGAGCACGAGGTCCGATGCTACACACTGGGCCCTGCCTCAGAGGCGAAAAAGGACCCGAAAGAGGACCCGGAGGGAGATACGGAGGAGGAACAGGAAGAAGAGGCAGACGGAGAGGACCTTACCTTTTGACTCGTTTGGTTTTGTTAGCCTTATCATGAAACGGGTTCGTGACGGCATAACGCCGCTTGTTCTAAGATGCGGAGCTCGGGGCGTTACACCTGTACTACTCCGCATTCAAGAAGATGGGGCTGGAGAACAAGAACCTGAAACCTTTCAAATCCCCCTTGGTCGGATTCAGTGGGAACTCCGTGTTTCCTAAAAGGTATGTATCTCTCCCGGTACTCCTTGGTGACCCAAACTGTTTGCATTGGGGTCGAGTTGAAGGAGCAGACTTGAGGGGCGTTGATCCAGTTCCTAAGGAGCAACTCGGACGTCTTCGTCTGGGGACCCGAGGACATGCCTGAGATCGACCCAAACATCATAGTGCACCGGCTCTCGGTCGATCCTAAGGCCCGACCTATCAAGCAAAAGAAAAGAAGCTTCACACCCGAGAGGAATCAAGCCGAGGGGGGCAGCAAACTCTTGGTCGCCGACTTCATCATGGAGATCTCGTACCCCGATTGGTTGGAAAATATGATCATGGTGAAGAAGGCAGACGGGAAGTGGAGGATATGCATCGATTTTACTGACCTCAACAAGGTTGCCCGAAAGACTGCTACCTTCTACCCCGAATTGACCAGCTAGTGGACGCTACCTCCGGATACGAGCTCTTGTCCTTCATGGACGTGTTCTTTGCTACAACTAGATTCGAATGATGCCAGAAGGCAGGGTCAAGACTTTCTTCATCATTGAGGATGGGACCTACTGCTACAAGGACATGCCATTCGAACTCAACAACGTCGAGGCTACCTAACAGAGATTGGAAAATGAGGCCTTCAAGCCGCTGCTGGGAAAGACAATGGAAGTATATGTGGATGACATGCTGACCAAGTCTTTGAAGTAAGCAAGACGTTCCAGGTCCTCAAGAACCACAACATACGCCTTTACCCAGCGGATTGCACCTTTAGAGTGAAGTTGGGAAAGTTCCTGGGGTACATGATCACAAGTCGTGGCATTGAGGCCAACCCGGCAAAGGTCCAGGCCATCCTGGACATGAAACCCCCACGCACCAAAAAAGAAGTCCAGAAGCTGACAGGGTGCCAAACAGCACTCGGGAGATTCATCTCCCAAGGATCAGAAAGGACCTTGCCCTTCTTCAAAGCGCTAAGAGGTGCTACCTTGGAACTCGAATGGACCCCGACTTGCCAAAAGTCCTTGGGGAAATGCCCCTCCTATCTAAGCCGACGGTTGGGGAAAAGCTGTTGATCTACCTTGCCGCCTCAGATGACGCCGTCTCGGCAGTCCTGCTCAGGGAGGAAGGGAGCAAACAAATACCAGTCCATTTTATAAGAAAAGTGTTACATGATGCAGAGACTAGGTATCCCCAAATAGAAAAGCTGGCCCTAGCACTAGTGAATGCTTCAAGTAAGCTTCGCCTTTACTTTCAGGCACACCCCATTATAATATTAACCGACCAGCTTTTAAGGCAAATAATATACAAAGCAGAACTATCAGGAAGATTAATCAAATGGTCGGTCGAGTTGAGCGAGTATGATTTGTGTTACAAGCCAAAAATTACAATCAAGGCACAAGCATTAGCCAACTTCCTAGTAGAATGCCGATTTTCCGATGGCCTGACGTCACCAACTCGGGAAGACCGAGTTGAGGAAGACAAGCCACGAAAGATCTACATTGACAGATCATCGAACGCAAAGGGGGCAGGAGCAGGAGTACTCCTGATCACTCTCATGGGATGGGAGCTACCTTGTGCATCGAACTCCATTTCACCACCACAAACAACTCGGTTGAATACGAAGCCTTCATCTCGGGACTTTAGCTAGTCAGCACCAAGGAGCCTTGGCGTTCGAAGCCTACACTGACTCCAAGCTCATGGCCGAACAAATGAATGGCCTATGTGAAGTCGGGGAGGCCATGAAAGGATACTGGGAAGCAGCACAAAGACTGGTTCGGGAACTTCCTGTACTCCAAGTACAGCAAATTCTCAAGGGGGCAAATATGGTGACTGATCGTCTCAGCCCCTGTGCTCAAACAGGAGAAAAGTCAAGCAAGCTCAGGTATTACACCGAGATTGATGTTGCCCCTAGGTCAGAACCAGCCTCGAGGATGAAGGCGCTCCCCTTAGACATAAGCCTATCTTGGATGGACGACATACGGACTTACATCCTCAACAAGACCCTTTCCGAGGACCCGAAGGCTCCCCTTAAAGTCAGACGACTGGAGCTCGCAATGATGGGCGACGACTTATATAAAAGAGCATACTCATCCCTCTTCTCAAGTGCATGGCCAGAGAAGAAGGGTTGGCCATACTGGCCGAGCTACACGAAGAAGACTGCGAAAATCACCATTGAAGCTGAACCCTAGCCCACAAATGCCTAAGGCAAGGGTACTACCGACCAACTCTACGCACAGACTCCGCCAAGCTCGTGAAGCACTGCGATCGATGTCAACGAACCGCCGATCTCATCCGGACCTCCGCCTTCGAGCTCACTACAATAGAAGCCCAGTGGCCGTTTGAGCAATGGGGAATCTACATCTTGGGACTTTTTCCCTGGCAACGGGACAGAGGAAATTTGTAATAGCGGCTGTGGAATACTTTACAAAGTGGGCTAAAGCCGAGGCGGTGTTGAAGATAATGGATGGAGTAGTAGCAAACTTCCTTTGGAGGTTAGTGGTCTGTCGGTTCGGGGTGCCCCGAGTTCTGATCTCAGTCAACGGAACCCAGTTCATAGGCGAAAACTTCGCAGAGTTCTGTTCGAAGCATGGTATCGTACAGAGGTTTGCCTCAGTCAAACACCCACAAT
This sequence comes from Drosera spatulata, assembly GCA_035668315.1. Classification (NCBI taxonomy): domain Eukaryota; kingdom Viridiplantae; phylum Streptophyta; class Magnoliopsida; order Caryophyllales; family Droseraceae; genus Drosera; species Drosera spatulata. The sequence goes on along the minus strand of JAOVYX010000145.1, from coordinate 6,511 downwards.
CAACGGCCAGGTAGAGGCCATCAACAAAGAAATAAAGAAGGCTTTGACTAAAAGACTAATCGAAACGAAAGGAAGATGGGTCGAGGAACTCCTAGGAGCCCTATGGGCGTACAGAACAACCCCAAAAAGGTCCACGGAAGAATCCCCATATGCCTTAACCTTTGGGATGGAAGCGATGGTCCCAGTAGAGATCGAGCATCCGAGCCCAAGAGTAATGGGTTTCCTATCTGAAAGGAACCCCCATCAAATAAGGGAAGAGCTCGACCACATAGGAGAGAAAGGGAAGCCGCACTAACCAAAGCCCGAGATTACCAACAAAAGGTATGTTGGTACTTTAACAAAAGAGTCCAGAAAAGGTGCCTCGAACTCGGGAACCTGGTGCTTAGAAGGGCCGAGTTCGAATTTCGCCAAGTTGGAGGAAAACTCACGGACAAGTGGGAAGGACCCTACCGAGTTAGCACTGTGTTAGCTCAAGGAGCATACAAGATCTCCAGACTCAATGGATACCCACTGCCGTGGATCTTCAACGGGGATGACCTCAAATTCTACTACCCGTGATTGGCTATAAAAGGAACCTAACTCGGGAAGCCTAGAAAGTCAGGGAATTAGCCACAAAGGAAACCTAACTCGGGAAGCCTAGAAAGCCAGCAGAATGACTAAAGAAAACCCTAGTCGGAAAGCCTATAAAGTCAGGATTAGACTATGAAGAAGTTATGTAACCCGACTCATAACTTGCAATCTTTTTTATTCAATAAAGTCAAGTTGGTACTCGATGGTTCGTCCAGAAACACTACTAAAAGTTCAACGAAACTTGACAGCAGGAATGAAAGGTACACCAAATCGGGAAAAAAACAAATTCATTCATTAAAAGGGTACAAAAGGGTCGGACACCAGGATAGAACCCCGGAGTCCAAGTTCCTAAATAAGAACGAGGAGTGCAAAGGATCGGACCTCAGGACAGACCCTCGGGTCCGAGTTCCTAAACTCTAAACTACAAAGTTAGTTCTGCTCAGTCGTCCCCAAGGCGTCGACTTCATCTTCAGGAGACTTCCGTCGTCTCTCTCTCCTTTTCGGCCATTTCCCAAGCCCGCTCCTCCTCCTTTGTGAAGGCGCGCCCCATCTCCACCCACCTGCTCGGGCAGGATATGAGCTCAGTGAAGGGGTGCTCGAACAAAAGCTTCTTCTCCCCCGAAGCTATGAGGTTGGCCTCCTCAAATTCGAAGATTTCCCTGAAGGCCATCTCACATCCCAGGTTGAAGTCCTTCTTGGTACACTTCACCTTGATCTCTTCCTTTTGAGCATGGAAGCCGACCTTGTCCGACTTTAGCATTTCGTCAAGGTCAAGGTACCCCTTGTCTAGCACCGCCACCTTTTCCCCGAGACCCTTGAACTCGTCATCCCGAGCAGATATGGCAGTCGTGAGCTCCTTGATGGTCTTTTCTTAACCGGCCACCCTCAGCTGGGCAGCAACAAGTTGGGACTCGGCCTCCTCCTTTGTCGACTTAAAGGCTCTGAGCTCCGTCCTTATTTGGTTTGCCGTCTTGACAGATTCCTCCCAATAGTGAGCCAACTCAGTATAGCGGGACACCGCCTACAGAGGTCAAGACGTTCAGGTCAGTAAGCTCATGAACTTGGGAAAATAAAAGACGGAACCCAAAACAAGACACTTAACCGAAAAAGATCATTATACGTCTGCCAGACGAAATCTACCCGACCTTGCTTGGCGTACTCCTCCCTGTCCTTGGGGAGCACCGTGCTGAGCATGGCCTTCCGAGTATGGAAGTCAGGAGCATAGCAGGAGGTCCTCAACGCGCAGTACAAATAAGGTCGGTAGCAATGCGCAGAGGAAAAGGAAGTAGTGTCGATGATCCCCCCAAGGGGTTCAATGAAAGCTGTCTTGGCCCCCATTATCTGGTAGATCTTCCCCTCGAACATGCCGACCATCGATACCGGAGTGCCGTTGGTGGGAGGACGGAGTTTAGCAGAGGCACCTGGAGCACCTCCTCAGACGGTTCCCGAGTTCCCTCCTGAGCAAAGGACCTAAGAACGTCCCTCGTCGGGGACCTGTGCGTAGTTCTCTTGAAACATTTAGCCCTTGGACCAACAGCAGCTCCAGCAGCTGGAGCTTCATCTCTCAGCTCGATGCCGACCTCAGCTCGGGCCTCTTCAACTCGGGCCTCCGATTCAACGGCAGAGGGGGCCTGAGGGGCCGACTCGGAGTTGGGCGCTTGGCCGCCCTCTTCACCTTCAGTTCGGCAATGGAAACCATCTTCTCGGGAGCTTCAAAACAAAGAGAAAGGTGGAGGTTGATTAGATATTGTCCCAAGTTTAAAAAAGAAAAAGAAAAAACAGAGAGAGAGAGAGAGAGAAACATAAGACAACAAAGTTGGGACCCACCAAAAACGTGGTTCCCCAGCTCGTCCTCTGTCAGAATGTCCCCATAAAGGAACATCTCCTTCCCCTCCAGGGTCTTTTTCCACTCCACCAAAAGACTGTAAACCTCTGTCTCAGTGTTAGTTATCTCGTGTCTCTTCAAGGCCTTGATGTTCGCGTTTTCAACCCACCGACTTCGAAAGGACCAACTAAGCCCGTCCTTGTGTTCTGCCAGGAGGAACCTAAACTTCCAACCCTTATGCTATGGGGAATTTTCTTCACGAGCATGAGGTAAGGGAAGTAAGGTAGGCTCAACCACCCATTCCTATTTTGATTAACATGGAAAACGTTAAAGAAGAGCCGAGGTGAAATGACCGACTCGGCAACCCCGATCCTGAGGGTAGCGAGGTAGAGCGTGGTGATCTGCCACACCACATTGGGTGTGAACTGAAAAGGAGGAAGAACCATGAAGCGGAAAACAGACTCTATGAAGGGATGGATGGGGAATCGAAACCCCCCATCCAGAGTATCGGTGTAGAAGGGGAGAGACTCGGGGTCAAAAGAGGAAAGGATTCTGTGTTTCCTCTGTGGGAGATAGAACTCGAGGAGCTCCCCAACTCTGTAGGAATCCGAGAGGAGAAGGACTGACGTGACAGTAAGGGACGTGGCACACTCATTGGGATGCCTAGGGTCTTCCCGACTTCGCTTGGGGACAGACCTTGAAGGACCGACTTCAGGAACCGGCTCGGGACCAGTATCAGAAACCATTGCCCTAATGGGGACAGATTCATCCTCAGAGGAAGACGACGACTTGACTTCCCCATGTCGGGACTTCACCTCCTCCGTATTCAAAGAAGGTGAGGACGCCCCTCTCCCTGGAGTAGACGACATATCCAGGCTGGAATCGTCCATGTCCTGGGGAACTCTCCTAAGCCTAGGTCTTCTATACAAAGGGACATGCTCCTCGGAGTTCTCACTAGTGGTTCGGGAGTCCATCGTTACCTTGAAAGGAAAAGATTGGGAAAATGAAAGAGATCCCGAGTTCGTCAGAGAACGCCGAGTTAGGAAAAAAACTGAGTTCAAGAGCAAGACTGAGTTTAGAGACAAAGGAAATGAGAATATGAAGTGAAGAGGGAGGGACCATCCCCTTAAATAAGGGATGGACCACCTCCCCCTATGGGCTTTTGGTGGGTAGGCCCAAAGGCCTAATAGTTTTTGGCGAGAAAACCAGGAGTCCACCATGCAGGGGCTGCCACATCACCCAGGGAACTGGGGAGACACTTTTATTGATTGATAGAATGCTTCAGTTCCGTCATTATCGCGTCGTCACCAATGCTGGCATTCCCAATGTGACGTTTAGAGTCCCGTCATCATTAACACATCCAGGTTCCAAGATCGATTGGGATTCAACCTTATCCATTCCTGAATGGATAAGGCTTCGATCGAACCCTCAATCCTACCCACTCTCGAAGGGATAAGGCTCAACTCGATCAAATCCATCAGCCAATCCCCCGAACTAAAGGTCGAGGGTCCAAAATGACAAAGGGATCAAAGGCCTGAAGGCCAAAGTCCTGACCTCACTGAGCTCCCGACCTGGACTCACCAACTCGGGACCTAGGGGGCAAGTGTTGGTGCTAAACATATGGAGATCCTACGGGCTAAAGGTCCAATAAAAGACCCAACACCATTAAGCCAAGAGCTCTTAGAGAAGGCCAAATAACATCTCATGGATGGCCAAGTCCCGCACCTTTTAAGGTGGTGACAAGTGTCCATCATGCAAAGGGTGAATAGTATCCTATAAATATCCTCATTTATTACCTACAAAGGTAAGTTCTCTTTGGACCAAAACTCTATTATTTCAGTCACTAAAGTCGTTTTTGGATAAGTACTGACTTAGGCATCGGAGCCGGACCCCGAGATCTCATCTCTGGCCCGACTAACCGAGCTTGTTATTTCTGGTCCGTTCAGGTTTCCGTGTCAGGACCAAGCCCAAATCCACTAATCCAGCAGACCCCAGCCTGGGCCCAAGGAGCTCAGGCCCAATTTCCGAATTTGGGGCCATTATTCCCGACTTCAGCACAAACAGGAACACATATAAAATACGGTCCGCACATGCTCGATTTCTCACATCAATCACTGTGGCATGCTTTACTGACAATACTGTAGCACGAATATCAGCATGGTAAGCAACATGACTCTTAGTTGTGGAAAATACTGCTAAAAGGTTAGGGGCTTCGTGTTGCAGTCCAGTTCTGGTATTTTTTATGTTCCTATGAGCTCTAGAAATGAAAAGCATGTTTATAAGTTGTTATATTCAACTCCCATTGTGGTTCCTAGGTGGCATCTGGCTTGACATAAATATATTTTCCCCTATTTTGGTTGTGTGTTATGGCTAGTTGCCATGGATAGATAAGAACCAAAGCATGGATGGCTCGAAGAGGTCTAAATTCTGATATATGATGATAGGTCACGTTATGCAGCTCCTGCTCTGAGACAAGAGAACATTTGTTCTTTTATTGCAGTTTCTCGAAGGAGATACTAAATGTCATTATGCCTATATTGAACTTACCAGCTAAGGCAAGAAGATGGGATGAATGGGTTGGTTGGTTCTACAAGATCTCGAAGGCGGAATCTGAAATGGCTATGAAGAGAAAGAGAGTTCATGCTACTATGATCTATTATCTCATGAATTCTCTACTTCTTGCACACAATCGTCTAAATGCTACAATTCTTGAAGCCCTTTTAGAATGAGAAAATTTAATTATCTAGATCTTTGAGAAAACAGGTTATGCGATATGATTCCAAATTGTTGGCGTGTTAATACGCAAGTCATCAAGTTATCTTCAAACACTACAAATAAAAGGTGTTTTAGTTACGGAATTTTTCCGTCGCTAAAACAGATAAATCTGTCGCTAAAATATATTAGCGACGGATTAGCGACAGAAACAATCCGTCGCTAAAAACCTCATCGCTAACGTAGAAATTAGCGACAGATCCGTCGCTAAAATGAGAAAAATCAACGACGGATTGACTTTTCCGTCGCAAAAATCAAATTTTCAGGGTGCACAATTTTAGCGACGGAATTCCATAGCTAATTCTTTGTCAAAAGTATTTCATTTTAGCGACAGAAATCCGTAGTTATTTTTGATTTTTGATTAAAAACTAAATTAAAATCACAAAAACCTGAATAAATACATCAACCATCCAAATGTCGCAATAATCTCATCAGTAATATACATAATCCTAAAAAAACGAAATACATCAATTCTTTGTATTTACAAAGCCATCAATGGCCAGCTAATCGAATATCTCGTTGCTCTGGAGCCCCGTAGTCATTGTCTGGAGGCGGTCTTGATGAAGGAAATGGTCGGCCGGTCTCAGTCTGACAAGTGGACGGATCCCCGCCCATCCTCCTGAAGAGGACGTCCAGCTGCTGCTCCATCCTCGCCTGAGTCTGACGAAGGGTCTGGACTTCTTCCTTCTGCTGGAAGTAATTCTCTGAAATCCCTGTGCTAGATACGGAACGATATCTAGAGGCAGCGCTGAGGGCGGACCGTGGATATAGCTGGCTCGCAGCTGAGCCAATGCCGTAGACCCTCCCCTTCTCGATGCGGGACACCTCCAGGAATGAATGCTCGATCAGCCATGGACTGAGACTGTGTGTGCGTAGCCTCAGGATCTACCGACTCATTCATCTGCGACTCAGGTATCTGACTGAGTCGCTTAAAGTATGAATCCTGTAAACAATATATAAGTGTTAGTCTTTTATCCAATGAATAAGATCAGAATTAATAATTTTAAAAAAATGCTCAAGTTATAAACTTACCCGAAGCTGCTAAGCAGGCTCGTCTACTAAAGGAATGTCCGCGACGGACTTCCCCGCCTGAATGGTCTCCACCACTCTCGGAGGTCTCCACCACGCCTGAATGATCGCCGGCAGGTGGCGGGCAGCAGGCGGGCGAGGTGGCGATTGGGGGTGACAGGTGACGGCAGCAGGCGGGCAGCGATGGCCTGAGGGCGACAGGTGGCGACAGGCGGGCAATGACGACGAGGGGATGTGCGGCAGGTGGCGGCAGGCGGGCAGCAGGCGGGCAGCGGGGGCCTGGGGGCGGCAGGTGGCGGATGGCGGGTAGCAGAC
>JAOVYX010000144.1:0-13915 GCA_035668315.1 Drosera spatulata | reverse complement strand
TTTTTAATAATTTTTTCAAGCTTGAAAAGTTCAAGTTAGGTTGTGATCCTTGCTGATAAACTTTTGGAGGACTCTCATGAAGGTTTGACTCAGCGATAAATTGCTCTTCTGTCAACTATGAGGTCAAGGGTTCGACACCTCGTATGGACATCAAGAAGCATTTCCCGTTCTTCTAATGTCCTCCTCTCTTAAACTCTTCGTGCCCTCAAACAGTTGGCATTTCCTGTTCTTCTCTTATTCCGAGAGAATCTAGGGAAACAATGGTTGTTTTAGTGCTTACATGGAGAAAGCAAAGCCGTATATAGCCATGATATGTTTACAATTTCATTGAGCTGGGATGAGCATAATCGCAAAGCTCTCTCGAATAGAGAAATGAGCCGCTATGTGATTATTGGCTATCGTTATGCCTTTGCAACGGCTGTTATGGCCTCCTTTGCTCTCGGTATCGAGAGGTGATTGGTCTGTTATGTGAATTGTGATACTCAAAGGAATTGCTAAGTGATTTTATATCTTGGTGACAAAAATATGGAAGGAGCTCAAGCATATTTCTGCTGTGTTTCAAGAAAGTGAGGCCAAAGATGACATTCCCGATCTTTACACAGATCTTCGTGCTGGGTCTTGTGGGTTAAGTATATACTACCATATGTGTACTGAAAATTAAGAATGAGGACTATGTGATATTTACTGATATTTTCTGCTATTTTTTGCAGGCCGGTGATTGATCAGAATGACTATTATGCTGGGTTGAAATTTACATCACCAACATTTTCGTATGCCATGAGCAACATGCTTCCGGCCATGACATTGTGTTATATGCAGGTGTTCAATTCTCTCCTTCAATCTAAGCATGAAAGCATCCTCTTTGCGTAATCAGAGATAGATTTGTGTCCATCCGACCCTCACCAAGTCGGCAGAATTGTAATTAGGACTTAACAGAGTCTTGGTTGTGACTAAAAAAACTTGACAGAAACGATTTCATGCTCTGAGTATGGAGACAACAATCGTTGTATTATACCACTAGCGGAAGCCTATGATACTGGTTTTGTTTACTTAAATATGATGTCGGATGAATTAAATAATATTAATTTATGGAAAGCTGATGATGATTTGATCATGTAGGATGGAAAAGGTAGACATAAGAAAGGTGAGATGCCAAGCGAAGGTGGTGGGAACAATAGTAACAGTGGCTTGAGCCATACTGATGACATTGTACAAGGGTCAAGTAATCAACTTCATATGGTCTGAGCACATGAGATCCTATGTGCCTTCGACCGTTGCAGCCACTGCTTCGGCCGACAAAGACTTGCTCAAAGGATTCATTCTCCTTGTCATTGCCACTCTTGCTTAGGCTTTCCTTCTTCATCCTTCAGGTACCTGTCCAACATCTCAACCAATACAGAACTTGTAGTAAATTATATGATACTCATAATAAGTGCAGAAGGAAAGCTCAATGTTGTAGTTCATTAATCATGTATATATACAGATACAATGGGGATAACATCTATGGGAATTATATTAACCAAAATAATGTGAAATTAATCATCTTAAGGTCTTATGCTCTGGAGGGGTTTTCTTTCGTCGGGGTATAACTCTGAGAAGATATTTAGCTCATGCGCTGTCGATGACAGCCCTTCTATGCTTCATGGGGACTTTCAGGCTATCGCTGTGACCATCATGATGGAGCACAGACCCTCTGTTTGAACCATTTGTTGGGACGTGAACCTTCTTGCTGCCGCCTATGCTAGTATGCTGCTAGTAATTTTTTTTCCCCCTATGCTTTCTGCTTTCATATGTGAATATCATCAAACAAGAGAAACTTTTTTGATGATTTTATGGTATCTCTATATCATGCTAATGTTATGCATTCCTCTAGCGTTTTTTGATAGCGTCTAGTGTCATCAAGTATTGCATACTACGTACAAGGCTTAGTGATGCAAAACTGAGGCCCTGTTTTTGTGACTGCCTTCAGTCCCGTGATGATAATCATTGTGCTACCATCGGATCCTTCATCCCAGGAAGGTTAACATGATGTCCAAAAATTCAGTCTGAAGTGTCTGGTAAAACATGCTTCTTACTACATGATGATCTGTTTGAAAGGAGCTTAAGAACATCCCTTCGAGTGGCCATCGGTTCAACTGGATCCAATCAGATTTCTGTGAGTCTTGATGTCGCTCTGAATTAGAGACATTCGGACATTGAAGACGTCTGTAAGCTTCGTATCAAGATTTGAAGGACGACTGATCACCATTAAAAAAAATCTTCTTATTTTTTATGCTTATTTATTTTTGAAATGGCTTCTTCTTTGATGTTTAATTATGCATAAATCTATTTCTCAAGAATTCTTCTGCAACATCGGTTCGGATTGGGGAGTTTGAGTTTGAGGATATGTGGAAGCACAAGCTTTGGATCACGTTTCCCGGGAAGGATTGGATTTGTAAACTAGGCATCCTAAGATCACCTAATATAAGTGGTATCAGGATGGGTGGTGGTGATTGATAGGAGCCACAGCGCTTTGATTTTGTGATTGGGTTTTGATTTGTGATTGACATTGTTCATAATGAGATTTATGCTTGAATTGTATAAATTTATGGGATTATGTAGATTTGATGAAAACCTTAGAACAACAAAGAAAAAGACCCAGATTTTAGGATAATTGTTAAGTGTCTAAACTGTTCATATATTGTCATGATTTCTCCTTAGGATTTTATCCAAATTACCTATATTGAAAACTTTTGGAGTGATTTTTATCATCTTGAATTCGATAACTACCTTTAAATCTTTGGTGTTGTAGGTTGGATGCATTCAAACTTGAAAGGAGACAAGGCTTTTGACGAGTGAAAGCAAGAGTGGAAGGCAACAAACGAGATAGTGGTCGTTACACTCGAATACAAAAACTGTTACACCTGTAACGTAGGACAACTGAAAACCATTGAGCAACCAATACCGGTTAGACCCTCTTTACGAGCTGTTACAAGTGTAATGGAAAGCTGACGGGATTTGAAGAATATATTTGGCTTTCCTGATTAGATTTTTTGTAATCTTTTTTATATACTCTTGTACCGAGAGATAATTTAGAAATTTCTGAACACAAAAACAAACATCAAGCGTGGAGATCAAGATTTAAAGACGACAAGAAAGACGAAGATGATTTCGGCGAACCGTTATTGAGTTTACTCTTTCCTTTGATTCTTCGATCATGTTTTTCATTCTTGTTGCATTGTTTGTGTCGTTCATGAACGAAATTCTCATTCTAGGGTGATGATGTAACCATTCTTGTTGAAAGGTTTGGTTTTTATATTGATTGTTAGACGTTATTGTTTAACTGGTTGATGTGTTCGATGTTTGTGCTTAATGCTTTCTTGTATTTGATCACTACATGATTGAATTGTGAATCTTGATGGCTTGGATAGAAGGATTAGAATTTAGACCTAATATCGTACACCATAGGTTGATTAACGCGTAATTAATAGAGATATTGAATGCGTGACTTGCGTAATCAGAATTGAGAATTCCTTATGCTTAATGATTCTTTGACGATTTGATAGATATAACGTGTTTGTCGTTAGAGGAATTTTTGTTTTTTATCTTGAGAGAGACAATTGGTTAACTTAATCTCGACTACCAACCGAATAAATGATTAATATAACAATTTGGTAAAAACCAAACCTCGAGACAAGAATTGATAGAAATTGGATCCCTGGAAATGGAAATACTCTCACTTCTGCCACTTGTGGTCATGCCGGCAAAAAATGTGTCGTTCAAGTAGCATTTAGCCCAATACCGCTTCAACTCATACATCTTTAACAACCAACGGTTTTTTTCGTCATCAAATGCATATTTTTCCTTCATTGCTATCCAACGAGACTCAAACTCTACAATTGTGTGCCTTTTCCTCCACATTTTATGTGCCTCCTATCAAGACAAGAAGAAATTGAAAAGTTAGTAAAATTAAGAGACAGATCATGAAGTTGAAGAAATATGAAAATAGCAACTAAACTCTCAAGAAAATGCTAAGATTAAAGAACTATAGGCTCGTTGTTTTGAAAGTGGAACATAAGGCTTAGTGACTTGAATCTGGAACAAGCTCTCGACTTGTTCGACTCTCAGCTTAACAATATGAAAACATAAGAAAAAAAAAATCAGACTAAGATTAAGAGACTGATCATGAAGTTGAAAAAAGATATGAAAACAAGAACCAAGCTCTCAACATAAGGCTAAGTGAATTGAAACTGGAACAAGCACTCAGCTTGTTAAGCTCTCAGCTTCTTTCTTATTTGGATGCCATAAACTTCCAGTTAGTGTTAAGCTCTCAGCTTTCTCTCAGATTAAGTAGCAATAAATTTAAGCAGATTAAAATTAAGATGCAAATAATACCTCAAAGTCGTCATACTTTGATCGTAGAGACTGAAGCTTTTCCTCTTGGTGCTTATATGTGCGCCAAGCACAAAATCGATAAACACTTGCGAGATTGCATTAGTTATTGCTCCATCTTGGTCAGTTATGATCGACAATGGTTGTCGATTGAACATACAATGTAGGTAGTATTGGAAAACCCATTTAAATGTCTCCGTAGTCTCATCTTCCAATAATGCAGCTCCAAATAAAATAATCTGTTGATGGTGATTGACGCTGACAAAAGGAACGAACGGTAAGTTAAATTTATTCGTCCTATAAATCACGTCAAACACAACAACATTTCCAAATCTCACATGAATCTCTTGATCGTCCATCTGCCTAGAAGACACTTCTAAAGCAGCCATCGCTTGTCAAATCAATTGCAAAATAAAAATCAGGATCCATGCAAGCCTTCTCTTGAAAGGGTTTTATTATGCCTAAGCACTCTTTCCCTATATTATTTCTCCGCTCAGCTCGAACAATCTCAGAAACATATCTTATTGTCACCTCTCCTTGATAGTCATTCACAACTTGAATGACCTTTTGGATTTGACTTGGCCTTAGTCCTTTCTTGCTTAAAGTAGATACAACGCTTCGACAAGTATCAATGCAATGAAGTAACCTGTGAGACCGGTGTTTTCCCTTCTTAGATGGAGTTTCGGTGAGATCATGATTATGCACATCGTTAAATAGTTCCACAATCCATACTCCGTCTTTTGACAAACGAACTTGAAACTTCGCTTGACAACCTGTACGAGTCTCTCTTCGTCGAAATGATGCATCAATCCGCCTTTTATCCTTTATATCCTTGAAACCTTCCTTATTACAAACAAAACATGCTCTATATACCTCACCTTCTCTCTTATTCGAGAAACACCAAAACCTTTAAGTAACGCATGCTGATTATAAAACTCAAATGCAGCATCCAGGGTAGAAAAGACCTTGGTTAATATGGCATCACTAGACTATCACTTGAAGAATGTGATACTTCATCCTTGACCTGTATTATTATTGGTTTTGAATTAAACGCTGTGGTTTTGACGTGAGCTTCAGCCGGGTTGGCTGGATTTGCTCTAGCCCCACAAAACCGTATTATCCATCATGACAACATTAAACTTTCTAAAAGATAAAAAACTAATTAATTTCCCTTCCTTTGATTTAATTTTAAGTTATTAGTTATTTTTTGGTTTGTTATATCTTGTTCATCTTTAAATGATTCTTTTCTTTAGTTCAAAATATTTTAAGTTGACTAAAGTAATTAGGGTCGATCATATGTTTTGTTAGAATGGTGAATCGCTTCTATCTTTGATTAGATTTTCTTTGTCTTAATTAATTTCCTTACATTTTAGTGGTTTTGGTTTTTTTTTTCTAACGTTATATTATCACAATTCATTTTTTGTTTTAAAGTTAACCATTCTGATTTTTTTATTAATTGTTGGATTTTTAATTATTTTAATTAATTTAATGAGTTTTAATTAATTATCTTGATGCGATTAATAGTTGGGAGAAGAAAAACTAACTGGAAACAAACCATAAACATAATGGAATAACACTGATGAAAAGAGTTTTAATACAACGACTCAAAAATTGAAAATGAAAATAACAGACTCGAGCTGACTCAAAACTCAAAGTAGAAATGGAAATAACTCAACAAACTAAAAAAGATACAAACATAGGCACGCACCCCAAGCCTAAACCATACTTAGTCCTCAAGTACATCGACATGAAAATCTAAGTCTAGTATACATGAAAATCACATAGGTGGTGGTGGTGGTGAAGGCTGATAGTTCCACTCAAGGAACTGCAAGAAGAAACTAGACTATTGTTGCTCGATCCAAAGAATACCTGCAGTAGTATCCTAGGAACGCTCATCAATCAAATCCAGACGCTTCAACTCTTCTCGCTGTCTCCGTTGCTCATCCAGCATCATCCGATGTACTCCCTCCATTCTCTAGATCGCAGCTCTCCAGGCATAATAAGATCTGGAAAAAAAAATCATCATGTTGCTGAGGTGGTGGCTGATATTATGGGGCTGCTCATAAGGCTACTGTTCATATCTTCATATGCGATTGGAAAACCCAACTGCATCTGTGAATTATCCAAAAACTTCTGGGCATAAGCATCCACCATCTCTACATCCTGTAGGAGTGAAGCTGAAGAAGATGATGGTGCGTCTCTAACTCTGGGAAAACGCCAGTTGGTGCGATCCTGAACAGTAATATCATTACACGACATTGATATACCCATGGCCTTAGGATCTCCGCACAGATAGTAGAAGTAATCCTCCTCAATCTTCTTGAAGAAATGCATATTCTTGAATGCGTTGATGTTTATATCCTTGGGCAGCTCAACGGCAATCATACTAGACAAATCCACCTAAAAATACTCTACCAAAAGGGGTGATCAATCCACCTACAACTATTTCCCTAGTCTTCCTCTCAACTACCTCACCTAAGTGACGTACTAAGAAGAAATCAGAATAAATACTCAAGTCTAACAGCATCCCAAAATAAAAGAACATCTCATCATGAGTCATACCTATCTCCCTCTGTTCTGTCCTGTATATGGTATTGGTGTTGTGCCAATGTATTGTACGCACAATAGGATTTAGCAGCTGCATAGACTTAGCCTTCTTCTCAAAACGGGGGTGTCCAGTCAAACGATCCCAAGAGGATATGCAAATCCATCTTCTTGAACTCATCACTCACAAATTCCTCCCCTTCATTCACAAAACTGTACACCTCGCCAAACTGTACTAGGGTCATCTTACTAGGCATATTCCCTAACTGAAAATAGATCTTAGAGGTATCCTCATCCTCGTCATCATACTGAGTTAGATCAAGCTGTACATGCAAGGTGCTCAACACCTCAAGCGTGAGACTCTCATATGTAGCCCATCTACTCTTCATAAACTTCTCCCATCCCAGTTTTCCGACCATCCACATCAATCCTCCCAAACACCGAGTTTCCTACATGCATCCTCGTTTAACCACCCCGTCCTCCATACTTCACGTTTAGACAACACCTAGAAAGTCGTTTGGTTTGGGTATGGAACAGTGTTGCTACCACGGGCCAATGCCGCTTAACCCTTCTCGGTCGACACCACCATTCTCTTATGTCTCTTTGATCAAAACATTGTCACTAACAAACATTAAACAACCACAAATCACAACCAATTCATTCACTACCGAAACCTCAAAAACACCTTCACCACCAACTCTTCAATCACGCCCAAACTCCTTAAAGTCACACCAACCAAAGCTTGGACAATAATAACCTATGCTAATGGAAGCGTTTGATTGTGGAAACAATTGATTTGATGAAGACATGAGAATATTGAACCTAGGGTTTTGGTTTGTGTGAATTTTGATTTGAAATGAATTGTTATGTTCCGAGTGTGGATTTGAGTTGGATTATATGTATTTGATGATATGGAAGTGAGATTTAATTGATTTGTGGAGATTTTGATGAGTTCTGTTGAAAATGAGTAAGTGGATTTCACGTTTGGGATGAAAATGGGAAGAACATTGTGAGGAATTATGACAAAATGGAATTTTTAAAGTTCAGGGCCTCGTGATGGGTTGTACATGGGGTGTACGCCTTCCCTCATGCACCTGACGAGACTTGAAAGTCCATTTGCCATCAAAATTCACTATGGTCAGGGCCGTGATCGGTTTGGTCAGTCCGTGACCATACAGAAATAACAAATTTTGTTTTATTTTTTGTCTCGAAAAATTAATTTAAACTTAAAATTTGTTAAAAGTCTTTTAAAAATGAAAATTGGGATTTGTTTGAACTGAAGAATTGCTCAGAAAAGATTCGAATAGACTTTACTCCATTGTTAACATAATCAGGACCAATTCACCCAACTAAGTTAAAAATTAGGGATTTTTACAAATAAGCAATTGAAATTTTTAGTATTTATAAAAAAACAAATCCAAATCATCATATTTACAAAAAAAAAAAAGAAATCATTAGATATTTACATAATAACGTTCGTCATCTACTTCTACCGTTAAAACTAACAATTCTTTATATTTTTACAAATAAACAACTGAAATCTTTGATATTTATAAAAAAAACCAACCCAAATCATCATATTAATAAAAAAAAACCATCCAAATAATGAGATATTTACATAATAACATTCGCCGTCAAGTTCTCCCTTCCAAACTAATGATTCTTTATTTTTATTTTTTATCCTTTTAAAAATATATATACATGTCCCTTAGTCTTTTTTTCGAAATTTTCACCTTCGATTTGCTTTCATCGTAAACCCACTCTTCAACGAAACCTAACCCCTTAACGATTTCGTGTCACTTTTTTCGAAATTCGCATATTGAGATAAAAATTATACCTTACATGCTCAACTCCCATATCGAGTTACTTCAAATCAAGACGAGCATAACTCTAAATAGAGACACGACGATGGAGATAATGTTCTAGAAAAAAAAAAGGAGAGGTGAATAGATTATCTTTTAATTAAGAAATGCAATTTTGTAATTTTCTACCATATCCGTTAAGTTTTAACGGAGGAGATGACGACGAACGTTATTTTGTAAATACCTCATGATTTGGTTGGATTTTTTATAAATATGATATTGGGTTGGTTTTTTGTAAATACCAATTGTTTCAGCTGCTTATTTATAAAAATCCCAAAAAAATAATAATAAAGAATCGTTAGTTTTGACGGGAGAAATAGATGACGAACGTTATTCTGTAAATACCTAATGATTTGGGTGAGTTTTTGTAAATATGATGATTTTTGTTGGTTATTTGTAAATATCAAAGATTTCAACTGCTTGTTTGTAAAATTCCCTAAAGATTAATGAAACAACTAATAAAGCTTAGGTTGTTTCCAAAGAAGCGCCTTTATTTTACATTGTTGGCTTGACAACGTTATCGTTCATTGACTATTCATAACGTTGCCCTTGACAATAGGGACTTCATTGAAATAAAGTTTGAGACGGTGACCATTGACCTTAAAAAACTTATTTATCTCCATATTTTGGATTTCAACCGCTCCATGTGCATAAACATTGATGACCACAAATAGCCCCTCCCATCGTGACTTGAGCTTTCTCGAAAAAACTTTCAAACGTGAGTTATAAAGCAAGACCTTATTGTCCACTTAAAATTTCTTTCTTGAGATCATTTTGTCATGCAATATTTTGGTTTTATCCTTATAAATCATTGTATTTTTATATGCATCATTGCGGATCTCTTCAAGCTCTTATAATTGAAGTTTTCGATTTTTAACACCTTCGTCATAATTCATGCTCATTTAGCTAATACGTCTTATGTTCAATCTCTATGGGCAAATGATATGCTTTACCATAAGGAAAACTATAGGGTGACATCCATGTCGGTGTTTTATAGGCGGTTCTATACGTTCATAACATATCATTTAAACTTAAGCTTCAATCCTTACGATTAGGATTCACCATTTTCTCGAGAATTGATTCAATTTATTAATTAGACATTGATTCATCCTGATTGCTTATCTGGGGATTTAATTAACATTGCAAGGCATAAACAAATACGCGATTCAATTTATGATCAGGTACAATGTTGTGTTTCCTTACAAACGATAGAGAAAATATTTCATCAGCTATCATAATTTTGCAAAGCTTTCCCTGAACTTGCCGCTTGTGTCACTAATATATGTTCAGGTACGATGTCATGTTTCCTTAGAAGCACTGGAGAAATTACATCATCGGCTAGCATTATCTTGCGAAGTTTCCCTTGACCTTATCGGTTTGTGTCATTGTTCAGTCAACACTATATATGGATTTCCATGTATGCATGATCTTGCACGATATCGAAAATAATCTATCCCGATTTCGTTATCTAGTGTCATCCTCATTAGCAAAAATTATCTATGCACCATGTCATTTCTAACAATAATGGAGCACTGCAAGATAGAACATCTCAGCTTCTTGAGTTATTGCAAGGCTTATAACCGGATATGCAAGAACATATGATAGACAAGATTATCTTTTTCGATCCTTTTTGAATCTTTTTTTTTTTATCCTATTTTGAAAATTTTTTGATTGATATGGCGGATCCTACTCAAAGCATAGTTCGAGTCCCCTCATATAACACAGAATACAAAGGTCGACTAGCAGGTAAAGAGGAGCGTAGTTCACAACATATTCCTTTATTCTTGGAAGTTTCTTTTAAGGAATCTGCTACATCACGAGGGAGAGAGAAAGGAAGACGTGGAAAAGGATCATCTATTCCCTATATTCCATCAATCTCTACTCAACCCAACCTTGGTTCTTATACTAACCGACTACAACAAGCCTTTCTTCGTTATATTTTCCGCATCATTGATGTTCGAGATGACTGCCACTATGGATTCAGAACAGTAGCAGCACAACTTGGGTATTGTGAAGACGAATAGGCTCGAATGAATAGATCTCATGGAAGAGATAATCTTAAACAAAACTCAATTTGATATAATATATCGAGAATAAGATATTACAGATAGATCGATAGGTTACTACACTCACTGCATTCCTTCGACTCTATTGTGGGTATGTAGCACTAATAGTCATTGTTTCAAGGTACAATGTTGTATTGCATACATTCAATGCAAATGTTTCAGCTTGCTTACTCATTTGTCATTGAGGTCCTCTCCCGTTTCAGTCCAAAGCATCGCGAAATAGTTATTGTCTATGTCGGGAATCACTTTATTCAACTATTTCTAATACATCCTCATATCCTATATCTCCAATCCCGACATAGTAGTGGGAGAACGCATCCAATGAAACTCGAGCATGGGCTGATAGTTATGCAGTTCGTCTTCAGTTGTGGAATGAAATAATGAACATCAACCATATGATAGACAATATTTTGGAGGAATGATTCAATAAGGAAAAGTTTGTTTGTATCTATGTAAAATTAATATGTATTTAATCATAATGCAATGAAGTTTTTTTTAAAAAAAAAGTTTATTGTCATCTTCTATTTAACATACTGTAATTCGATGAACGTCATTTTTTTAGACAGTATAAATGTTGTTTAAAAATAAAGAAAGCCATAGATATGAATTAAATTATAGTTTGGTAAAATATAACTTCACAATTGTAATTTTCATATTTAATATTAGACTCGTTTTATGAATATCGTTAAGTAGTTTATAATTTTTTAATGTTACATAAAAATAAAAATAATACCATTTGAAATTTACAAGAAACAAAAATTAGAATGTGATGAATAGGACTGTACAAGAATCGAGTCGAGTCGAGTTTTGACGAACTCGAATCAAACTTCTATTCATTTCAAGTCGAACTCGAACTCGAGTAAAAATTAAAATTGTGAATCACTTCATATTGTGAATCAAATTAAAATTATGGATCACTTCATAGAATACAAATTATGATATAAATAGTTTTTTCTAGTCAAATGTAGACAATTGAGCTTGTAATATAAATTTATGAGGTTAAACAAAATTCATAACGTCATTGCTCTTGATTATTACTGTAAAATTGTAAGAAATTAGACTTTTTTTATCATATATTTTATAATATCTTTGTTTCTTAAATCCTAGTTACGAATGATTTAGCACAAACTTTTTAAAAAAAAAATAGAACACATCGAGTTTGGTCAAGCGGAGTCGAGTTTCAGTCAAATTCCAAGAATACACGATCTAATAAATCGAAGTTAAGTCGAACTCGAGTCGAACTTAATTATTTGACGAATTCAAAAATTGAATATCATTGAAATAATTTTTTATTCTCGAATCGAATCGGATCAAATTTTTGTGGAGTCGAATTCGAAATACTCACGGAGACTTTGGTTTGTGTAAACCCAAATGAAGAGGCCAAGTTTTGGAATTAAAATCAAAGACGGGATGGGGTTGTAATATGTGTGGGAGGGGGATTAGCACTCATCGAGTGTCCTGCCGGACATCACTCATCGACAGATATGCTGCTGCGCCACCCTCGCCTTCTCCTCTCCCTCTTCCTCCGCCGCCCATCACCGCCCTCCTCGATCCCATTTCACCTCTCCACACTCGCAGCAGCAAAACCTAACTCTCCTTCTTCTTCTTCTTCTTCTTCTCTGCCAATCATGTCCTCATCACCACCGACAAAACTGTCCAAGAAAGCCCGCCGCGAGTCGCCGGAATCCGTCCTCAAGCATCAGCTCGACATCTGCAGCAAGACGAACGACCTAGCCAGGGCCCTTTCCCTCTACGACGACGCCCGCGCCAAAGGTATTATTGCTGCCTCCCTCTGTCCTGATTTACTTGCAACGATAGGATGTTCTGGACTGTTCAATTTGTATTTGAGGAGTTTTGATGTTCGTTGTAACGATGCAATAAACTGTCAAGATTATTGGCTCAACAATTCGCTATTATGTACTACTAGTATTATTCTGCATCACGCATTCGAAGGAAGTTCCTTGTTCATTATAACGATGCTATAAACTCCCCTTGGTTCGGGTACTGTTAGGGTACACAACATTAATTATCTTTAGTATTGCGAGATATTTTATGAAAAATGATCGTACTGCAACTTGTGTCAAATGGGATAGACTAATTTCGCATGGTCATAATGTTGCAACTATATTGGGATAGAATGCGTATAACCATATGGGAATCTGACTTGAAATTATAAGGTGATAATGTCGTATAAACCCAGGATCTTATATGTTGAGCTCTTAGATTCCAATATGGTTGTGTGTATTCTTGATAGGTATCCCATTGTCTTTGCGCATTTACAATTCCATCCTCTATCTCTGCTCAAATGGGTTGATGGAGGATTTGGGGTTCGAAAGGGGTTTCAAGGTGTTTGAGCAAATGGGTCTTGATGGGGTGGAGCCTAACGAGGCGACGTTTACTAGTATGGCAAGATTGGCTGCGATAAAGGAAAACCCAGGGATGGCATTCGAGGTTGTTAAGAGGATGAAGGCGAGCGGGATTGCGCCAAAACAGTGTTTTCGGTGAATAGTACTCCGGTAGGAACAGTGTTTTCCGGCGTGAACAGTATCGAAACTAGAACCTATTTGCATGGACTTATAAGCCAATCAAACAAAAACATACAGGAAATAGCTACGTCTAGATGGTTGTATAGATCATTATGTTATTTCACATTTCACATGTGGTGAACATGTTAGCAGACAAAAATGATATGATAAATTGAGTGAGACCACAAGTGAGAAACTTGATGCGAGGTGATTATTTATGATACCACTATTACTAGAAGGGACAAATAAGGAGAAAAAGTTTGAGATGGTCCTGTGCGTAGGCATAGCCTAGATATGCTAAAACACTCGAACTAGTTGTAACTTGTAAGCGTTCTCTAACTGGGTTTGTGTTGATTAATGCAAATGCTGATTCTCGGATTGTATTGCATTTAACTGGGTTTGTGTTGATTAATGCAAATGCTGATTCTCGGATTGTATTGCATTCTTAAATACTTGTTTCGACAAGCTTTTGCATTGAGCTTGTAGCTTATGACTTATAGTCAAGTTTATCATAACAAGTCGTTACTAGTTCATCTTTGGTAGTGCC
>JAOVYX010000143.1:0-13916 GCA_035668315.1 Drosera spatulata | reverse complement strand
AATGATGGGGGGTGTCAAGAACATTATGTGATTTTAATTCATAACTTCGATACTATTCAGAAATGATTAACTTGTTGCAGGTGGCACACTAACAGGATGAAAAGTCGAGCAGTTATCATCACAACGATATGCCTCTATCCAGATGGGCACGCCCAGCGCTAACATTTTTCCACATACCGATTCCAGAAATCAGATATTTGTACAATCAAAAAATTGTCGGACAGTTTCAAGAAGCGGTGGCGTGTTCTTCAGTGAATTCTGGAGTTCTGCAGACATTGGTTGCAATGAAGAACGTGAAAGCCGTCTTCATGGGTCATGATCACATCAATGATTTCTGTTGGAACCTAAATGGGATATGGTTCTGCTATGGTGGTGGCTCTGGATACCATGCATACGGGCGAAAAGGCTGGCCGAGGAGAGCAAGGGTCATATTGCTTGAACTTTCGAAAGGAGAAAAGTCATGGGAAGGTGTAGAGACAATCAGGACATGGAAGCGGCTCGATGATGAGACTTTCAGCAAGTTCGATGAGCAAGTGCTTTGGAAGAGGCAATGATTGCTTTAAGATAATGATCGTTGTGCATCCTGGGACTATGTGAATATAACTCATCCTTTGACAAAATTATCCCATCCTTTACATGCCATTTTATGGAGCTGCAGCTGATCTAGGCGATTTTGTGTTGAATATGACTCCAAGCTCATTTCTCTTGCTTCTCATAGATCCAAGCTTTCCACACGAAGTGCAGGGACAGGTGACTGGGAAATCTGCCTCGTATTTGATTCGGCCTCCAATCAATACTCGATGAAGAATCCACTCTGGAAAGAGAAGCTTCCGCGGAGCAGAAGCTGTTAATCATGCAAGTATTTTTTCCTTTTTCCGCATTGTTACCAGTTTTCTCTTGGCTGAAAGATTTATGATTCTTGATACTGTAAATTCACGAGCTTTTGTCCACGTCGACTAAAGTGTCCTGGGATCAAGTTGGGGTTCTGTTTGCTGCATATGGATTAATATTTTTGGTGGATCATATCGACCTGTGCTGGCTAATCTGCTTCTATTGCCCCACTACTGAGCTTCGTATTGATAACGATCACATGCAAAGGTCTCCTCTGTGACTACATAGGGATACTATACCACGAGAGGATTTGAAGTCGAGGATCAAAGAGGTAGGGCAGGTATTCATCCTCCATTCTCGCTCAGGATGAGCTTGTGTGCATGCAATAGCTTAAAAGCTGGAACTGGATGTCACGACGAATCTGAGAACTAGGAGCATGGACTCCACTCAACTGACACAGGTTGCAGCACGACCCAAGCTATTGCACACAACTTGAAACGTCAGGTTCTCCAAGTAAACACAGCAGGGAAACACTACTTAATTGAACCTTATGATAATATACAGCTATACAACGGTTGCGTGTTCTTCAAGAAATGAGAAACACTGCAGCTTACTGCTAAATACAAAAACCCGCTATACAAAGAATTGCTTTGTATCAAAAGAAAACTAACTTATCCAACGATATACAACATGGTGGATCAACACAAAATATCATTGTAGATCCACCAATAAAAAAAAACACTAATTGGATTAACTCGGTAGAATTTTCACCGGTTCAATGTCCACCCCTCTGCTTCAGGTTTACCTGGTAAATCATGGGGGCTGCTAAGATCAAGCAAAGGTTTTAATCGGCTCTCTACCTCTAGACTCTGCAAGTTGATCTCCTCGAGAACCATAGATAGAGCAGACCGACAAGATTCCTCATCTTTAAATGCCAAAGTCCATCTGCCATCAACCATGGATTTCGCCTTCCCTCTTGCTCGTGTCGTGGATGACAAGTTCTCAAAGGACGGCAACCAAGATGGACGAATCCTTAAATTTAACCATCTCAAGTGCCTATCATCTACTCTAGGCTGCAGTTACAGCAAAGGAAAAAGCGTCATTGAAAAGGGGAATAAGAAAACTGAAGTCCAGCTTAAAGAAATCATAGGGCGATATATAGTGAGCATAACTTAGGGTAAGAATAACTGTATACATACATTACAGCCAGCCAGTGGTGCAACAACTCGAACAACACCGAGTTCCTGCCCAACGGGGAGATCTTCCCCAAGGACAAGCCATCCAGAAGTCCCCAATGAAAAGGCCAGAAAGCGAAAATGGCGCTCTTTTCCTTTCTCAAAGGCTATTATGCAAGGTATTGTATCAACTGCATATGACAGGCACAAGCAGCATAAGAGTCAATATTATTGCGCTCCAGAATCAATGCAGGGTTCTAAAACCTTACAGTAAACCTTAATGTACTTAAAAGTCATTGTATGGAAATAGGAGATAAACTTACAAAGTTTAACTTCCACGCCCGGCTTAGGAACAATATCAACCAAACCAGCTGCTTCTGCTCTAGAGTTCTCAGGCATGAGACTTGGTTCAGAAAAAGGCGGTTGATCAGGCAGCAGTTTGCCGTAAAAGAACATCTGGAGTTGACAAAGCAGCACGAAGACCTAATGCGAATTTCAAAACTAAAATACTCAGCTGGTTTTTTAAAAATAAATAACGCTATGATGAATTAAACTCCTGAAACAAATTCCTGCAGACCTTGACCAACTCGCACATGTTTTCTCCGGCAGCAAAAGATGAATCACTTGGAATAAAATCTGCATATTAATGCATACATCAATAATATGGCATGCAGATAGAAATAATGCAGCAAATCCAGGAAGTAAGATAGTAAGGGGGAAGACAGGGAAAGAGCAGAAAAGACAATCATAAAGAACCAAACTTCCATTCCATTACAGAAAACGAAAATTACCACGATGGCGGGCCTTATTTGATGGAAGAACTATGTCCTTCAGCTCTCTACGAGGAGACGAAGCCTCAAAAGCTACAAGCAAAAAAGAAAAAGAAATTAGCCACCGAAGCAACCAGTCGATTTAAGAAAAGAGTGATATTTGATCCACCTTTTTTGGACTTTTTCCACTCATCAGTGATGACTTTCAAAAGCACATCAGGCCAGAAGCCTTTGGCCTCCTCGAGCACTCTGTGGCAGCAGCTACTGAACCTTTCCTGCAAACACAAGTTCACAAATCATTGTCATGTTAACTAACGATGATGGTTACAAGTTACAGCCTAGATACAAAAAATGGTTTTACAACTTTTCCTGCCAATACAAACATTTTCGACACAATCGTACATAAAAACCATTCAAATGTTTCAGTAATTTTGTGGATGAGCAATTGATTCCCTCAATAAATAAATCTTACTTTCCGATACACTGATATTTTCTTACTTCATAAGTTCTAAGGTAGCCAAGTTCTAAAAAGCGCTCCTGATATTTTATAAAAATTTTGTTCAGTGTAAGGCAAACAGCTTTTGGTTCATATTCTATTGCCAAACAATCTTACCCTCAACAGTTGCAGATGCTGCCGGTTGACATCAGCTACATTGTGAGGTAGTAACTGGCGCAAAAGCCAACCACCATCCCACAAGGCTTCTGCGGATACATCTAGCCGACAAAAGAGCCTAACCAAGGCATCAAGTACCTACAACATGAGAGATCTACAATATAATATCCTTCACAGCAACAATTAATCTTGAGTAAAGTTTCCAATCACGTAACTACAACGGTAAGTGTCAATGTGCATATTCCATTAGATAAGAAAGTAAAAGCAGACAGCAAAATTATCGCACTATCCTAGCCAAGTATCCTTGGCCACTTGAAGTCACTTTAAGAACCTCAAGACTTGCTCCAACTGTGACAACTGATTTTAAATACCTAAACATTTCTACGAAAAAACTCCTAAAACGATTTGTAGCTGGTGTGTATGAGGTGTACAAAGGATTGGTTTCAGCACAATTACCAACTGAAGATGGCAAGCTGCCAGATAAGTTTAGTAACGGTGTTGAAGCTGAAAATATATGCAAGTGCATAACCAAAGAAGAAAACTGTTGCAGCGGAATGAATTGCCATATTTATCGCACCCAATACCTGATGTCTGCACAATCGCGGAATTGACTTTGCCTCAAAAACTGAACATGAAATTCCATACTGATCCTGTGACAGCAGAACAGCAGGGACAAATGGGATACATGAAGAGGAAGAAAACCAATAAAGTAGACCACTGTTTAAAGCACAAGGAAATACATTGAGCTTGTGTAGATAGCTCTCAAAATCACAGCCAAAACTCTCTCTAACCGAGCTGCTTCCCGAGGAGAAAAGTTGGTCTTCACCAGAACTCTCACCAACCAATGCTTGCTACAGCATAGAAGTTCAACAAAATGTGTGATATAAGATAAGGCAATTGAATTGTCAACAGAAGAACTGAAGGACATACAGCAAATTGTCATTCCATGCGAAAGGCCAATGATTTTAATATGAACCTGATATAGACTACCGCTGCAACCATTTACTGGGCTGCAAGGTGTTGGAGTGATAGCTTCGGTTGTATTTGTTGTAGGTGGGTTGGTTAGGGCATCAAGAAACTAACGAAGCCTAATCGAGCACTAGTCACTAATGTAGAGTTTCGAAGACCTCTATTACTTCACATCTCCTACAGATGCGCTAGAGATAAGGATTTATCATGTTCATACGACATTAACCAAGGCTCTCATGCTTGTCCCCTCGACACATTCTGCAACCGTCATGATACATTGATACCACCTGCGAACCTCAAATGAATTTTAGATAAATTGTAAACGGAAAACCAGTTCTTACCAGCAAGAGCTTCTTATGCTGCTTCCGCTGTGGAAGAATCCCTAGTGCATCTAACACTGACTCGTCCAATTCTGCAAGCATTGATATTTGTCAAGTCAAAACAAGGAAGTAAAAGCAATATCATCAGCCAAAATTGTTCTAATTGTTACCTTTTGTTTGCAGCAAGGTAGCCAACAAAACGAACGAACCCAAAACTAGCTCATCACTGCCGCTGATTAAATAAGAAAGCAGTACCTCCCTACAGATGCAAATTAACGTTGACCCAGATGGTTACTACAATTTGCGACCAGAAAGTCAATAAATAAAACAGAGAGAAAGGATTAAAACCCCTAGAATAGCAGGAAGGAAGTATACAAAAAGCATGGCAGAGTAAACTCAAATATCAGGGTGCAGCACCCCAGAGTAGTGTATAACTTGCATCAGAAAGGGAAGAAAGGGAATCAGAAGCATCTCAAATAACAGTAAGAACTTGTGGTAAAAACTCTCGCTTTGCATTACCTCAAGGCTGAACCATCAGCATCACCTGGTAAGCTCGTATCTTCTGGTATGGTAACTTTCATATTTCTAAAGTCTCCATTTGAGCAGTGATTAGTCTCATACTCATTGTGCACACTTGATGAGGCAAAGCAACCATTCGTTTTAACCTCAGAGACTGCTAAGAAGGCAACTCGTGGACAGAACAGAGCAGCAGCAATTGTGTTGGCCAAGTCTTTGATTTTGACTATCCGCAAGATGCAACAAAGCAGATATAATGAAGTGACAGCACAAAACTTTACGTCCTGGACACAAAAGCTAAAGAAAGTAGGTAAAACAAGTTGCATAACGAAACATATGATATGAAGAAGAAAGCGACTGAGAGAGCAATAATAATGGACTTTTAAGGGAACAGAAGCAAACGTGAATTACCCTACATTTACAGGTTCATCAGTGATACAAGGAAGCAGCAACGGCAGTATCAATAGCTGCAATAAATTATCCGTAATCAACTTCCCAACATCCGGAATTCCTGCCGAAATAACATCGCTAAAATAGTAGAGATTATCCTCGATTTCATCCACAGCAGCTGCGATTCCTGAGGACAATTCTTCGGAGAGGTTCCTGTATCACGAAATCAAACAGTCATATAGTTCCTCATTCAATTAATACAGTGATGCTTGCAAACTATATCATGACTTACTTGGAAGCTTGGTGCACCAAGTCACTCAAATCAGTGCACTGCTTCCGGAAAAATGAAACCAGATCTCTGAAGTAATTTGCCAAAGATCCTGTGGTGACGTATCGATTTACACTTTCATCTCCAACTAGACGAGGCGAAAAAAAAAACAAAAGAAGCCACATAAATACACATTAAGCTAATAAAAACAAGAAAGAGAGCCACAATTTAACAAGAAAAAAAAAATGATAACTCACCGTGGTATATATTAAGAGTAATAGAACGGACAGCTATGCGTATCATGCTCTCTTCATGGAAAGCAAATCGTATAGCTTCAACATATAATGGGAATGACATCAAGCTGTCCTGAACACACAAAAAGAATAAACATCACACAAATCTCTCAACCGACAAATGAAGATAGATAGACTCCAAGCAAAGCGCAATAAGATATTGTAACTTGCTCCACTATTACTTTAAGTGATTTGACTCAGAAGTGGAAGAATTATCATTGGATTTGGTTAGAAAAAGATTAGTAATGTTATTTAAGATCATTATTTTGCATATGTTGAATCCATGCACGCACTAAAAAATTAAAACATCCTAACAAATCCATTAAGAGAGGTGAAGAGTGACTTACGTTCTCGGCCTTCACAAGCAAGGATATGGTACTTTTGTCCAACTTCCCGCTGATTGCTCTAGGCAACCCATAAGAAGAAAAGAGGTTATTGATATTAGGCAAACTCTACCTGAGTATTGTTATAGTCAAAGAAAGAGGAAAATTTTCAAAACGAATGAAACTTGGAAGATCAGATTTTCAAAATGCTTTGAATCTTTACCTTAGAAAGGATATATAGTATGACAGGAGCTCTTCATTTCGGAAGTCAAAAGAGTAAGTTATAAGGTAATTGATGTGCTCATTACTGAACAGATAATCTGCAAAATTACAGACCAAGTTATATTTTCACTAAGAACATTCTTATTAGTTACAAAGGTATACAAGTAATTTTAAGGAATACAAAATGGCTTATCTCATACAGACCAACTTACAGATAGCACGTTCATTTTTTAGGTTTTGTATCATAATGCTTGCCGTCTGCAACAACTGAAGTGAAACACTAACAGTGGTGCTAAGCTTCAATATGCGTATGAACTCCCCCATGACTTGTTTTTCCATGAAGAAACTGTTATACATCCAAAAAATATTATCAACCAGAATAATCAAGATACATCAAATGAAACAATCATACATAAGGAATACAACTCACTCAAAAAATGCTGAATCATGTTGGTCACCATAGGTAATCAACTCCGCAATCGATCTCAGTGCCTCAATTATGAAATCCTTCAGTCTCACAAATAATTACTGGTGAATAAAGAGGGAGCAAAAGTTTACAATGGTAAGAACGAAAAAAATTTGATAATAATAACCTTGTTGATCTCATGAACACTTTGAACCTTCTGCAGCTGATCAGTGAGGTACCTGCGTCCACGAAAAAAAGAACTATCTTATTTAAATATAAGAGTCATTTTACGTGATCTATATGTTCCCACGCAACATTGTGCTCATCGACTATATCTCCCATGAACCCTCTCCTTCACCTCGTCTCGCTGATTCAAATAGCAAAACCAAGAAACAACTGCTAGCTCGTGAATAACAGTCCTTCAGTGACAAATCCAATTACTAAAGTACAAAAATCTACTCTTTTTCGCTCTAAAACACGTAAAACCTTAGAACTTTAATCACTGTTTTGAAAAGATTCTGGATGCTTAAGCGACTTTTTAGCGGTAATAATCTTCTTCGTGGTCCCCAACGACTTGCTAGCGCTTTACCTTTTACTTAAGCGAGATTTAAGCGGTAAATGATTCTTTAAACTACATTCAGATCAAAACTCCAAGATTATAACCATGAATTTGAAGCATGATCGGGTCAACCGAGCATCATGACTCTCAAATCATAATAATCATACAACCAAAATGCATCATCGAACATAAAACACATTAAACAAAAAACCCTAATTGAACCGATGTCATAGAAATCGAAATTCGACATCAAATTCATTCAAATAAGCACCTGAGTTCATCCAAAGTGAATCGATTTTTGGATCTCCAAAAGGAGAACCACATGATTCCACCACTCTCGAACACCACCAAACCCTAATCGATCAATCAATCATTCTCACAAATCAATCGCATCACCACTGAACTTCCTCTCCTCTCCTCTCCTCTCCTCTCCGCTCGCAATTCCAGCGATGCGATTGTGATTGTTGCAAATTGAGCCGATGAAGAAGAAAACAAATCGATTCGATTGCGGGACGTGAAAGCGAGGCGAATAGGGTTTGAAAATTGGGGGATGATTTGATTTCGGGTTGGGGAAAAACCAAAGCAAAAGCAAAAACAAAAGCAGAGTGGTGTTGATGTTTTCGCAGGTGAATGAACTTGACGTGTTCTTGTTTTGGATGAAAGAGAGAGATTATGATCATCTTGGTTTTATTTATATTTTGTGGGAAGGTGTATAATTGATTTAGGCGAAGACAAAATCTAAAGACGTGAGTGTAATATCTGTCTAGGTTAATGTATTTTGGATTATGATCGATGGGATAATACTCAACAAGTTGATGTTAAGAAGTTTCAAGATTGATATGTTTAAATTTTCTTTAAATTTATTTTTATTTATTTTTTTGATTATATTCTATTGGAATTGTCGAGTTTTTAATTTTTTTCTCGTTGAAGATTTTTTTAAATCATTACAGTTCTTTTTATATCCTATTTTAGGTCGATATTTTTTGTAACATTCCTTTTGATATTTTGTACATCTTTCTTCTTGTAGGTTTTAATAATGTGATTATATTTATTAGTTAATTTAAATATTGATCCTATCAGATAACAATCAAATAATACTTTTTATAAATTTTTTGTGTAAATCGAATCATACATTATAATATCAAATTATAATATAACATATGACATGAATTTTTTAAATATACATTAAATAATATTAAAAATTAAGTCATTATAACTTGCACAAATAAGACCAAGGAGTAATTGATATCGACCTACTCCAATGAACGAGATTATAACATTGTACGGATATATCAGGAATTGTCCAACCAAACCACCTAGATAACATTGATCAACCAACCGAATAAGTACTCATTAACCATGAATATACACAAGCCCCATAGAAACCCTAGCATCTAGAACCTTCCTCTTCATCTCCCCTCTCCTCCACCTCCCCCCATATGCACAGCACCCCCGCCGCCGAGCGAGACACCGCAGCCGCCGCCGCACTCTCAACCACAAACACCCTTTTCAAACCACGCCAAGTTCTGCTCCTCTCACTGCTATCATCATCAGCGATGAAGAAGAACTCGAACTCGAACCTCACCGTAGCCGCTCAATCTCCGCCGCAGGACTCCAAGCGCATTATTGTTAATGCGATTTGTGAGTACTTGGAGAAAAATGGGTTTTCTAAGTCGGTGAAGAAACTGAGAGCCGAGGCGAAAATCGAGGTTTAAAGAGCTTGAAGTTTGTGCTGTTGGATTTGGGTGTGGATTGATTGATTTGGTGGTGTTTTGGGTAGTGGATTGTTTTGATTGCATTGTTTTGAATTGGGGTTTAGGGGTAGATATTTGGGTTGGAGATTAGGGTTTGATGTGAGGCTAGCTTGTGTTTGTAATTGTACGACAATGTTATGTTTGGGTTTCGCTGTTGCCTGTTAGTGTCAGTATAAAAATCAAATCTTTATCGCGCTATGATGTGAGGTTGGCTATGTGGACAGATCGATGTCATTTCGACATTTGACAAAATCTGCTTTATCAGGATACAGTCATCTCGCCATTCTTCTCACAATTGTACTTTGTATGGTATGTCGGATTTTTTTGTATTGCGAAATTATGTACTTGGGTGCGGTTGGGTGCGTCAGGTGTTGGTAGATAGATGCATTTGGCGCAGCTAGGTTGAACTGATTACAAGGTTCTTGTACTTGCTACTTAGCTAAACTCGTATATATCATTTGGTAAATCATAATTAGCTAAATCATTGGATTGCTTATTCCTTCAGAGATCACTCTAATAAGCTACTTCTCGCTCTCATCAGGTGGTTGATATATTGCAACTAGATTAATGTTTTTAACCGAGACCAATTTGACTAGAGTTGGGATTTCTTCATTGGTTTCTGTTCTTTGTTATTGCCAAACTTGATTCTTTACATGATTCTGTGTTCTAAATCTATGTAATATTTAAATTATATAGTCTATACTTCGGCTTGCTTGGGTCCTGTTTTGGATAAGATGATTTGCAGTTTTGTGTTACTTTTATGAGATGATGGTGTTTCTCTTCACAATCGGGCCCCCATTGGGACTTTTTCTGACTAAGCTTAATAGAACTTATAGTGAAATCTGTTGCAGGCGGACAGTGAGGAAGGTGGTCTTCTTGACTTGGAAGCATTGTGCAATAAGCAACTTAAGATCCGGTGGGTTGAATTCTTTTTCTTTCTTGGCTCTCGTGTTTGCACCTTGCAGGGTGTGACTATCCTATATATTAAAAAAAAAACCCTCGTGACCTACTTGTCGGTGTTTGAATCGGAAACCTCCAAGCCTTTCTTCTCATGATGCTTGTTCTCTTGTGTTGTGCAGTTTAACAGCAGATGACAATAAGGAGAAGGGAGAAGGTATGTCTTTGTCGTCGAGCTTTAGGTGTTTCCTGCTGCTTTCATGTTTGTCTTGATTTTCCTGCATCTGAATATTTTAATATGTTAAGGAAAAACGGAGAAGAAGAAAAAGGAGACTTCTGATGATCATCAGCTGGCTATAACCTCGGAGAAAACTGATATTGCAATTGAGGAGAAGGAGGCCAAGTCGAAAAGCAAAAGGAAGAAAGAAGAAGCTCCAGTTGATGACGATTTGCCTGCAAAGGAACCCAAAACTACAGCCAAGGAGAAACACTCTAAAAAGGGGAAACTTAAAGAAGATAAAACTGAAGACAATAAGTCATTGGAAAAGGAGAAGCTTTCCTCGGAACATGTTGCTGGGGAAGCAGAAAAAGATGCTGCGCTGATTTCAGAAGGGAAAAAGCGGAAGAAGAAGAATAAGAAAAACGATGCTCCTGATGGTTCCGAAGTCGAAAGCAAGGAGCATAAAACAGAAGAAGCAAGACTGGCAGTGGTTGAAGGAAAAGAGCAAACAAGAGGTCCTACACTAGTTGCGTGCTCGGAGAACGGTGATTCTGCTAGATCGGCTAAGCAAAGTAAGTCAAAAAGTAAGAGGAAGAAGGAAGAATCTCCTGTTCAGGAAAATTCAGTGGTGAATACAACGGCTCTTGCCGAAGAGGAACCCAACAAGAAGGTAGACCTCCCAAATTCAGAGGCCCAAACCGATGAGAAGAGGGCTTCCAAGAAAAGAAAAAAGATCTCCGAGGAAAATGGGAACGGGCACATCCTAGAAAAACAAGAAAATGATTCTTTAGAGGAAGTGAAGAAGAGCAAGGAGCATAAAAACTTGCCTCTTTCGGAAAATGCTGATGACAAGGTCAGCAAGGGAGAGGGAGAACATGATAAAATTAGCCAATCAAAGGAAGAGAAAGGGAAAGTTAGCCCACCAAATTTACAGACGCCTTCTAGCAAGGAGGCTGATGTGATCTCGGATAAGAATGGAGGAGAGAAATTAAGTCAAAAGAACTCCGTGAAGCAACGCAGTGGCTCTGCTGAGGTACAGCCTTTGATTCATCTATTCTTTAAATGCATGTTTAAAATTAGGTACCTGTATATTTCTCCTGCTAACTTGCACGGCTGAGTCGTTCCAGTTTCTGCTCTGTCATTCCTGGGATGTGGTGCATCCATTTTGGTGCCAGAATCGGGATGCCGCATAGATTTCATTATTTTTTTAAGCATTTGCTCTCACGATTAGTAAAGGACCTTTCGGTTTGTATGGAGTCTCTTTTTGTTATTTCCTGCTTGAATTGTATATGCATTGTTTTTCGAAGTGATTTTGTCATGTGGTGTAAGGACCTGAGGGAGTCTTTAGCTATCTCTTCCTGCTTGAAATGTCTTATGACTAGTGAAGAGCTGACAATGCCCAATTTATTTACGCAGCCGAGAACACTAAATGCATTCCAAAGAGTGAAACCCAAGGAGGTGGAATTCATAGATGAGAGGCTTCAAGATAATTCTTACTGGGCAAAGGTCCTCATTCCTGCTCTGATGTGGTTGTCATTGAGGCATTTCTCTCTTATCTATGTTCGCATATCATCTCCTAATGTCCTCAATGAATATGATTTCAATGCCTGCAGGATGGGGCTGATTCTGGTTATGGTGCAAAAGCACAAGAAATTCTCGGACAGGTTAAAGGAAGGTAGGTATCATCTTATTCATGTTCACGTTGTTTGTCCAATTCTTTGGTCTGTTTTGCACTAAACTACGGGCTTGTTTTAGGGTATGTCTTGTTTTTTATAACTTCTGTTTTGAATTGTCTAGCCTGTGAATCAAAATTATTTGGTATGTCTTTCTTTCTTTCAGAAAAACATAAAAATAGTTTAATTTCTGTTTTTCTAATTAAAGAGTCAGAAGTAGAAAATCGATTCTATCAAAAAAAGAAGAAGTAGAAAATCGAAATCCAAAAGAGTATGACTAGCTCAAGTATGAATATGTTTTCATCTTAATCTGTGCTCCACACTTCATAGCCTTATCAATCTGTAACATGCTCACATTCTCTGTAATCTAGTTAAGAGTATGCTTTCTGGCAATCCAAGTGTTGCTGAAACTCTGAATTCTAGCACTATACTTGGTACAGCATGATGAATATATGCTGTGTTCATCTCTGTGAAGGGATTTCCGGCACGAGAAAACCAAGAAAAAGCGTGGGAGCTACAGGGGAGGGCAGATCGATCTGCAATCTCACTCGGTGAAGTTCAATTATTCAGATGAGGAATGAGCGAGCACTATTTATGAACCAGGAGGCTTTCTTGGTGGCAACATTTTGATAATTTTGCTGTATTATGTATCGAGTTCATGAGTGTTATGCTCATGTATTTCTTGTAGCAATTTTGGTTCGTCCGCCATTTTGTCCTGTGAAAATGTTCGGCCCATGGCATTATCAAACTTGTCGGTGCTTCATCCTGGATTTGCCAAATTGATGGATACCTTCTCGAAACTTATAAATTGGAGCTTGGCTTACAATTTGGCGACAGGCCATTCAGCAATTTATTTCTAATATTTTTGGATGTTCAAGGGAACGATCATTGTGGATTCAGAGCAATAGTTGTATTTGTAAGGTATGGCGATGATCATTAGGCTCAAGTACAAATGGATCTTATTGAAGAGATCATTACAAACAAAAATTTATATGATGTCTTATATCCACGGTTATGTAGATAATTTATTTCATTCATTTAATTGCTTTGACATCACGACAAGTTAAACAGATTGGATGGATTGCATGACAAATATTGTCTTGCATATTTTTATCGCATATGTTTCAACTTGTTTTACTCATTTGTCGTTGAGTTCCTCTCCAATCTCAAATCGTGAACGTCGAGAAATAGCTATTGGATATATTGACAATTATTTCGTGCAAGTCTTTTTACATCCTCATTATCTAATATCTTCAATCCCGTATTAGTGGTGAGGACATGTATCGGATGAAGTAAAGGGATGGGTTCATAGTTATACAATGCGTTTTTAATTGTGGAATGAAATAGTGAACACTAGTTAATTTAAATGATTTACGTGTCTTCAATTATCGTATTTTATTTTAAACTATATATTGCGTGACCCCTTGTAATAAAAAGATTTTTTTATTTTGTATTGTTATTATTTAATTTGATCTCATTTATTTTATTTAAAATGAGTTATTAAAACAGGTATTTTTTTAAAAAATATAATTTTTTATATTCAATATTAAACTTGTTTTGTAGATTTTATTCTGTAAATCATGAATATATATTTATTTTCTATAATCAATTTATATAATGAAAGTTATTTGAGTTTATAAATTATAAGCACTAAAATAAAATACTATAAGGAGAAGGACATTTTGGGAAGATTGGAAACCTAAGGCTGGGTTGGGGG
>JAOVYX010000142.1:0-13918 GCA_035668315.1 Drosera spatulata | reverse complement strand
GCGATTATTTAAAAATCGTAACGTTATATGTAACATCTTTTATTCGCGCTTAATTCACATACGTACCGTACGTACATAATATATTCATTTTTAATTTCCCAAAATTCTCGGATATTACATTTTATGTATCAATAATTATTTGAGGTAAACAAACAACCTTCTTTAGGTAATAATTTTAAGTTTTAGGGAACAATTTAGGCCAAAAAAAACACAAAGCGAATCTACCAACGAGTAAATTCAATCATATAATCGAACCAATTCGCATCTAATGTAAACCTTTTTCTTCTAATATCGGAATCTATGAACAACTCCCTCGAATCGAAAAATGCTTTCCATCCCTTCGAATCGACCAACAGCCATCAAACGAACCCAAATCATCAAATCAACCCAAACCAAATTTATTAAAGTCAACCTAATGATCAAACAACTGTAAATTAAATCTAAAATAAAATGAACTAGTTTACCACCCCACGCGCTGCTCGGGTTATTTATAATCATTTTATATGCATATGTGTAAAACAGTAACGGTTGTTTATGGTCATTTTATATATCTAGGGCTTTAATTCAATTCTGATTTTTTATTTGTGGCTTCTTATGATACGAGATTAAATAAAATTGGGTGAATTACCTAGAAGGTCATTTACGTAAAAATATATCCCTAGAGGTACCACATATTCTCAAAGTTCCCTATAGATACATCATAGAATTAATCAATCGAAATGACTCCTTGAAATATTTGATTTTTATTTTTTGAACAATCCATTTTTCAAATTGGGATTTTTACATATAACGACCACTAACTCTAGGAATTTACAAAAAAACACCTCAAATCTTAATATAAAAAAAAAAACTACTCAAATCACATGACATTTTCAAAAACACTACTCAAATCATAGGACATTTTTAAAATCACTACTCAAATCATATAATATTTTCAAAATAACTATTATCGTTAGTAAAACTGTTATCTTCAACGATTTTGTTTTATTTTTCTCTTATCTAATCTATTTATCAATATAGATTTTTCATCCCTTTGTATGAAAACCTATTATTTTCATATTTTTTTCTTCAATTCTGTCAATTTTTCTAATTATCAAATTTTAGTTATCTTTTTAAATTTTTTCTAATTCGATCACTCAAATCTTAATAATTGTTATTTTGGCTATAAAGATGAAAACTTTAAAGAAGGGGAAAAAAAAAAAGGCCAAAAATTATTAAAGTCATTGGATTCACTAAAGAGAACAAATATTGTGTAAACTTCATATGATTTGGATAGTATTTTTGTAATTATGGAGATTTGAGGTGGTTTTTTATAAATCTCTAATATTTAAGATGGTTATACGTAAAAATCCCTTCCAAATTTCAAACGCTTATCAATTTTCTCAAAATCCTCTACCTTACCCTCAGCAACAGAGCATATGATTCGTCATCTTCTTCCAACACGTTCACCTTTTTCTTCCACATATGACAAACAAAAAATTTTCTATGCAAGCACGCATCGAGCTCCATGTAATTCAACTTAGACATGCATGTCGATAACAAGCAAAGAGTTATAGCTCATCCAAGATATTGAAAAAATCTGATGATGGATGAGGAAACATCCAAAAGTTAGATTTTTTAATTGTATTATGTATGCTCGATTAGTCAAAGCAAACATCAATGTGATTATCTGACAAACCAATGCCCAAACACTACAAAAAAAAAAAAAAAAGCCTTTTAGCGATCTAAATTTTCGATCGTTATTCAGTGATTTTAGTCGCTAAATGGTGTTTACAGTCGAATTTCGGTTGTGAAATTCAATCGTAAAAACCTTGATCGCTAAATAAATAACGACCGAACAATTAATGGTCACTAAATCTGCGATCGAACAAGAAACGATCGCTAAAAGAGTTTGCGATCAAAACGGTCGCTAAAAGAGTTTGCGATCGAAATGGTCTCTAACCCTTATTCCTGATTTGACTTTTTAATACTAGTTTGTGATCATTTGGATGGTGGCGGTGGTGATGGATCGTGAGAATCATCGGGGCGGCTTACCAACATATTGCAATCAAAGAACAAAGAGCCAATTTGCTACCCATAGAAATTCAATCCAGCACCACAAAAATCCACAAGCCTAAGACGACCATCGTTTGTTATTTTGGAGCTAACACACGACAACTAACACAAGCTACTACCGTTGATTGACTGGAGAGTTGATCAAAAAGACTTCCTTGGTTCAAGGTGACCAAACCAGAGAAAGACCCAGGCCATGTTGAAGACAAGGGTACCAAGTTGTAAGGATTACAATTTAAAAGACTAAGGATCAGAGAAGTACGAGGTGTTACTACAGGGGATTAAAGTTGAGGGTACAAGAGTTCTATTAAAGAGGATAGGAACTAGAGGGTGTTAAGGGTGACATCTAGAGGATTGATACAAGTTGTAATTGGTGTTGACTGTGTTACCAGGATATTGGTGATTCAGGGATTCTCTGACATTGATGTGGAGGATTGGTGAAGGAGAGGGAGAACGGTGTATACTAGTGAAGGAGATCTTAGTGCAAACTTTTCAAAAATTCCACTGGATACTAAATATAAATCTCTTATTTCATAGTTTTGGACAAGAAACGAACCAGTATAAACACTGTGTCCACTTTCTCTTTATTGCTTTTGTTCTTGATCATATAGCAAATAAGCATACAAAATAGTTTGTGACTTACAAATAAGTAAACAGGTTGAGAAAAACCCATGCCTTCAACATCAAGGAAGTGCAAAAGAATTTGAAAATCCATTGATACTCAATTAATCCCCCCCCCCCCTCCGAGTATCCTCTACAAACCAACACACATCTTCCGAATATGTTCCAAAGGAATAGGGGCAGCTCTGAGTGCGGAGATGAAGAGGATGGCCCAGATGATATTGCAGTGCGGGAGGAATGCTTTTGAAGGTTGTGTAGACAATCGATCGAATGCTTTCTGGTGATGATCTCCCTTTTATTGAACTTCAGGAATTAGCAAGTTTGGATCTCCATCTTCGTTTGGACAGCAATGTGATCTTCTTTCCGTGCTTAGGCCTTCAAAACTTTTTATATCTACAAAACAATCCAAAATCGATTTGTAGAAAAATATTCGGATTTTGCTCAATATATTGTCAGTCTATATATAAGATATTCAGAATAATCAATGTGGAGTTAACAAACTCAGCATAATCACCAAAACAGAAACTTTCCATGTTAATGACATATATATGGAAACCGGGAAAGGTCTGGGTCTTCGTGTGTTTTTCTAACAACCTATACTCAAGAACAAATTGTTCAATCAATGTTATTATCAAAACATATGAACTCAACAATATGATTTATCAATGTGCCCCTCTTCTCCATAATTGTAAAGATGATTTCGAGATTTAGTATCCATAAGATTTATTTTGGATGGATCAAAATAGTTCTTGTGAAAATTACTCTGCTCCTCCATAAGATACACTTCACAAATAGAGCTTTCAACATGTACTTTATTGTCAATCTTTCTCTTCAAGTGAAACAAAAACCTGAAACGATGGGAATTTCAACTTGAGTATGTTCCTAGAATAATTCTAAGATAAAAAAAAAATATGTAATCTATGGATTAATACCTTTCAAAAGGGTACATCCATCTGTAGTAAAGCGGTCCAGTAATTTTACCCTTATGAAAAAGGTGCAAAGGCAAGTGCTCCACAGAATTGAAAAATATAGAAGGAAATAACCTTTCTACCTTGCACGAAATCTCAGGTATCTACCTCTCCAAT
The DNA here is from genome assembly GCA_035668315.1 of Drosera spatulata. Classification (NCBI taxonomy): domain Eukaryota; kingdom Viridiplantae; phylum Streptophyta; class Magnoliopsida; order Caryophyllales; family Droseraceae; genus Drosera; species Drosera spatulata. Next base: position 10,160 of record JAOVYX010000142.1, on the reverse strand, counting down.
CTCTCCATATCTTTAGGGCGAATAGTATTACACTAGAGATTTTTGAAAAATAAACTGAACTTCGTAAAGACATTCCACACATGATTGGATTGAAACAGCTCTTTAAAGGCAACAAGAAGCAGACTCTGCATAATGAGATGACAATCATGGCTTTTTAGTCCCTTCATACACCAGTCTTTCTCACGAATGCAACGTCTCAGATTGGATGCATATCCATCACCAAACCTCAGCTTCTTGATCCATTCACACAGTACCTTTCTTACCTCATTTTTCAAAACATAAGGAGCCTCAGGCATCTCCTATTCCTCAAAGTTTTCTAATGCAACTTCGGATGCTTTTAATATAGCTTGATGTCTTTCCTTGCTGTAATTTTTTCTTTCATTTTGCCCTTCACATCTATGTTAATGTCGAACAAATTATCAAACACGTTTTTCTCAACATATATGACATAGAAATTATGCCTAATTAGTAATTTGCTCCAATACGATAAGTTCCAAAAAATACTCTGCTTGCTCCAGTTGTGAGACACATGGATACTTATTACGTCAACCGTCCTCTGGAATGATATCTAGAGTTTATCACGCTTTCTCCGTTGTGTCAGTTGGTATCAGAGCAAGGTTTTATCTGGTTAGGATTTCTTTCCTTAGTTTCCCATACTAAGGAAACTCGGGCGCAAGGAAAGATGGAATTTGAGCAAATTTTGTGTCGAACATCATCCAATGTTGAGGAAAAGATCTTAGAAGTTTTGGAATTCAGTGTTATGCCACAGGCATCAGAAGCGATAGAAGATGATTTGGATGAAACTGCTAGCTTTATGTCATTAAAAGAGCTCAAAGATGGGATAGAGGACTATAATGGTGACTTGCTAGCAGAGTAAATCTCTGACACCCAAGATGAAGTAAACCTGGCCGAATACAAGAGTGTGACATATCCTACTTCGATTAAGGAGGCCATATTTGAGATGAAGTTAGGCAGTAGATGTGAAACTCAAGCTCAAGAGTTTTCCCTCCTCTTTCGAAGTTCATCTTTCGCGAATCACATAACTGAAGCCAAAGCCTCAAAGCTACATATTAGATTAGAAGAAGAAATTGCAAAAGGGGTTGTAGAATTGGTGTTGAAAGCTGGGATTACAACCAAAAAGTCGTCCGATCAAGTACGAGATGAGATCAAGTTCTGTTCACGACACATGTTCATCATTCAACTGTTGAAAATTCGAGGTCGAATTTTCTCCAATAAGGGGAGAATGACATGGGAAAAGATATTAGAATTTAGGATATTAGGATTTGATATTGAATTGATTAGATTAGTATTGTATTTTATATCTTATGTTAGGATATTATGTTTTATATTTAGATTTCCATCTTTAGATAAATATTTTGTTATATAGTCTAGAATTATTTAGAACTCTATAAAGAGTTATCGTGTTTAAGGTTTTCATTCAATTTTTAATCAATAATAATATTTTAAGATTTATTCTCTTCCTGCTGGATTCCAATTAACTCCGTGGATTTGAAAACGTCTCGTGGATTCGAGGTTTTATCACATTTGTTGGAATGATATCTAACATCAATTGTCCTCTAAATCGATATATAGAGTTTATTATGTTTTCCTCGCTACGTCACTTTATCACACCCTTCCTCCTCCTCAGCCTTTACTATCGCCAATACCAAGATAGCAACCATCTTTGTTAACCCATTTCGCTTCCTCTCCAAATAAATCTCTTTACTTTTGATCATCTTATCCCACCGATGGCACGCCCTTAGGGGCTGCTTGGTATTGTTGTAAAAAACGAAGAACAAAATTAAAAACAGAAATAGAAAATGAGTAACGAAATTAAAATCACTTTTTCAAATTAAATGATTTTTTGTCAAAAAAATCTTGAATACTGAACTTAGATGAAACAGGAAATAGAAAGTGAAAACTATTTTCTTTGATTTTCTGTTTTCTACTTCTATTTCATCCGTTTAAGAAATAAAAAATAAAAAATAATATAAAACAGTTTTATTTCATTAACCAATAAAACGAAAACAAAAAACAATAATTAAAAACGATATCAAATAGACACTTAATAATTCACTCTTTTGTTTGTCTTCCTCATGATGACCCACCTTAATCATGATTTTTTTGTGATAATATCAAAACATACAAGCCTAGATCTTGTCAATGACGGATTATCTTGATGGTCATCGTGTATCAAAACAGACAGTCGGGCATTGATCCTGATCGTTCAAAACCCGAAATCATCCAACGACTCAGAAATCAGAACTCCTCCGATCGGTGTCACTGAATAATCATAGCCGGAGATGAAGGTTGATAACGACAAATCTACTTCGATTGACTCGGATACGCTCAGATCTGAGAAGAGGAGCAAGAGATCTGCCTTTAAGTCCCCCGCCGGCGCCGTCGCTTCGACGAAGTTTCTGGTTTTGGATTCTGATTGTCTTCCGATTTCATATCTGACTCCTGCAGGGTATATTTTCATCTTTGTTAGCTAGGGTTTCGTCGGTTTCTCAAGTGCCCGCGACATGAAGGCGGTAGACATCTCACCCTCGTCAGACCCTTGTTGTTGTTAGCTAGGGTTTCCTGCTCAAAGTTTTTTTTTTTTTTTTTTTCTGGGAATCCTTTTTGTTGATTACTGATTACTATTTTGGTTTCTGCAGTCAAGAAAAAATAAGTTATGTTTGTATGGTTTCATATACTCTCACCCGCCCATTTAACTTGCGATATCATGTATGTTTTACTATTCAATGGGCATTTTTGGGAGATTCATTTTTCTATTAAATAAATATTTTACTGTCCTCCAATGTGCATTCAATTAAAATAGAGGAGTATTATATGCACCCCCGTGTGTAACCCCCTCACACCTTGTTGAAGTTTGATTGGAGAAGAACAATTAATCACAATTAACAAAAATCAAATTGAAATTTAACAATCAATCAAAAAATAAAGTGTGGGGGTGTACACTTCTGGGAATGTATAATGAATTCCCCGTTAAAATACGTAAGTTAATTAAACTATTATTAACATTTCATGATAAATTTGTGAAAACGACGTTTGAACTTCGTACCACATGAGACAAAGTTTCCCTCGACAGGAATGAAAGTCAAACCGTTGCAATTTTAGTGGGACGGAGGGAGTATTGTGTTTTAGGTTTTTATTAGTGTTTTAGGTTTTGATTGAACCCGTTTTCGATATGGAGACTCATTCATAAAAGTGTTTTTTTAATAAAAGATCATCTTTTTGAAACTTATTTATCAATAAATCAAGACTAAGTTTTTAATTACCATTTGGTTTTTTTATAAAAAAAAAAATCAATCATCAAAATCAACCCTCTACTTCGCCGCCGAAACCCCAAACCCCCTCTTCGACTTCCGACCCTGTCTTCTCTCTCCCGATGTGCTCGACTCAATCTTCATATCCCCATCACTCTCCGAATCGTTCTCCTCCACAATCGGATTCAACACGACGTCGGTATCCCTCTTGAATCCGATCTCGATTCCATTCGAGAATGTGCGACAACAAATTCCGAATTTTAGTGCTTTGAAGTTGTCCAGATCAACGGCAGTGTAGGCGTCATCGGCTTTGACGACTATGCGGAGAAACCCTCACAATGAGTTTTGGATGGGGACGACGTATAGAGCAGACGTACTATTATATAGAGAAGATGCACTGTTCACGATCATAAATTCAATGATGCGCTGTCGTAGGTGGGGGATGGAGTGATAGACGACGACGACGTATAGAGAAGACGACGACGACAGCGTGGGTGATGGTGTTGGATGGTGACGATGTATAGAGAAGACATACTATTCTATAGAGAAGACGGGTTGTTCATGACCCACTATTCATGATGCACTATTCATGAATAGTGCTGGTGTGTAACTTGCCTTTTAGTTCATTAATAGTGTCTCGTCTTGTTGGGTGTTATATTCATTAAACATTTGTCACTGTTGCCTCTTGACATCATTTTTGTGCGATTAGTAATTGGTATATCTCCAATAAACGTGATCTTTATTGCAAGAAGTGGCATCTTGAGTGCTTCAATCACATCTGGCATTACCTTCTACAATAAGTTTTATCTTTTGCACGATGTTAGTAGCACCCCTCAATCACATCATTTTAGTTCGTTACAAGTTACAGACCTTTGTACAGCTAACATTTTTATAAATCAAGGGCATGAGATGTGTTGTGACTTGAGTATTCCTATGAGATGCAAACAAGCGTGTACTTTTAGTTCTGGAACTAATATTGATGTGAACTTGCTACTGTAAGTGAACTAAAGAAGTTCTTTAGGCACGCTGCGTAAAATACTGCATGTGTACATGTCCTGACACGTTGCATAGATTTTCCTGCTTGTATGTCTTTGCAACTGTTTCATTTGTACAACTGTTTGTTCTGTTAGAATGGGCCGTGATTCCTTGGGTTAAGCTAGTACAATTTGTGATCTTCGATATTTGCTAGTTCTTATAAATGCTTATTTACTCTTCACGTCTTGTGGCGTCTAGAATTTAAACTTCCATTGGCATGTTCTTCTTCTTCCTGTAATACTTGGTATTGGGGAACTGAGGTCAATTTTGGATAATCTCGAAGCTGTATCATGCTGATTCGTGATAATAAACCTTTTTGTATGGGTGTTGTATTATGCTGAGTGTCTTCTGCTCAACTTTATGTCTCTGTTATCCTTTTTAGTTTTTAGTAGTACTTAAATGCATCCACTTATATTATGTCTTTTATCTTCTACTATGGGAGATGTAATGGTAGTGAGTAGGGACTTGGAAAATAAATTGTTTTGGTTTTGTCTCACTTTTTTTCCCTGCTTTGCTTATGCGTTGTTTTCTTTCTATTCTCATGAATGGTTATCGCTGCTGTAGATGGTTGTATTATGCTGATTGTCTTCTGCTCAACTTTGTGTCTCTGTTACCCTTTTGTGTCAAAGCTTTACCCGATGCTGGTGGGAGGCGCCTTGTCAGTATCCGGGGGATTAGTCGAGATGCGCGCAAGCTGGTCCGGATACCCTCGTCACCAAAAAAAATAAAAAAATGCATCCATTTATATTATGTCGTTTATCTTCTGCCATGGGAGATGTAATGGTAGCGAGTAGGGACTCGGAAAATAAATTGTTTTGGTTTTGTCTCAATTTTTTTCCCTGCTTTGCTTAGGCGTTGTTTTCTTTCTATTCTCATGAATGGTTATCGCTGCTGCAGATGGTTCATCTGATGGCTCGGATGATGAATCAGACGATGTCTCGGGCGATGGCTCGGGTAATCGCTATCTCTTGGCTAATGGTATATTTTTTGCGACTTCCTTGGTCGCGCAAAAGATGATTGTGTGTTTATTCATAGTAAGTGGTGCTACAGATGTGTCCCTGAGATACGACATCCTACTTCTGGCTGCTATGATCTTGGTGCATCAAGGCCAATGCTTAAAAGGAGACCACCGAAAACCCGTGGTGGCCTTTGCCTGGTAAGTCGATCCAAAAATGAAGAATGTCGGGTGTCATGCTAGACGCCTTTCGGAACATTAGGTGGTTATGATCACTAGTTGAGCTAAGAAAGTGATATCACTAAGCGGGTGCTAGCATCCTGTGTTTCCAATCCCCATCAGCAACCATGTACATACTATTGTTATTCTATCAATGGAGAAGATTTCAGAAAAAATACGGTTAGACCAATTAATCAACGAGTAAAATCACTCTGTACAAATGCCTTTAAAAAAAACTATCACTCTACACAAACTGTATCTTGCTTATAATTGCTTTCACAATTTTTTTATTTTATTTTTTTTTTTTGGATAGAATTGCTTTCAATATAAACACAAAGAATACAACAAAAAGTACAAAACAATAATCAAAGATTAATCCATTTTCCCGTTCTTTTTTCAATAAAATGGAAACCAAAACCCTCAAATCTCCAAGCAGCAACCTGACTGGACAAACCCGGTGAACCCAGCAGGCACAGTCAACTCCCTAAACGCAACGTTTTGACCCTTCACCCCACTCTCTACAAGCCAAAACGCACGGCTTCTACTCTCCTCCTCTCGGCCCACCAAAGCCCAATCCCCCGAGCCCACGGCCCAACTCCCAGCCCGGCTCATCTTCCCTGACCAACCTACTAGGATGGTGAAGTCGTGGATGCAGAGGGTGGTTAAGGGAACGAATGTTGATGGGTGCCATCCACCTACTAGGATTAACTTCCCGTTTGAACTTATCACCTGAAAATATCACATTGTTTGAGGAAGTGTAAAAATGTGTTGAACGACAAAAAGAAATTGAAATTTAAAAGAAAAAAAATAGTTCAAACAACAAGTTCCAAGATTTAGTGTCTTATTTTATGATAATCTAGTCAAAATCTAGACCATGGCATCTTATGATGGAGTAGCTCTGATGATATCTTCATAATCGTTGGCACGTTATGTCACATGCATTAGCAATCTGTAATTGTGTGTCCAATAAGGTACTTCTTAGTTGTTTTTTATTTTTACTTTCTATTATTTTTTTGATTTTTAATAAGAGATTATTTTATAATACTGTCAAAAGGTGTCGAAACGCTAATCATATAAATGAAGAAAGAATTGCTTAACACTAGTTAATCACCCTCATGTGCTGACAAAAAAATTACTAGCAATTAACAAAGAAACACACCTCGCAGAATAGGGGAACCCTGCCATTGAAACCCAACGGACCCTCAAGTCGCTCCCATGATCGACTCTCCAGATCAAAATAAGCTCAAACCCGAATGCCGGCAGCCATCATCGCTTGCACCAAGCACGCAACCATTCGTGTCCGCCCATTTCACTTCCTCTCCAAATAAAACTCTTTACTCTTTGATCACCTGATCCCACCGACGACACACCCCAGTGGCCGCCTGGTGGGCGGTATAGTGAAAACGTAAAAGATATTCCAGTGTCACGTCTTTGAGCAAACCTGAAATAAGCTCTCTGAATTCATTGTGTTTATTAGCAGTCATTTTCTGCTCCGAATGTTCGATGTGGGTTTTGTGTAGTGATGCAAAAAAAGAAAAAAAAGAAAAAGAAAAAGTGTATTTATAGGGGAACTTCGGAATTGATTGTTTGATTGGTCGTCAACAGATGAAAGAGTTTATGTGTTGGTCAATGTTGAATTCATCCACGCATGATTGGTTTAATTAATTGTGTTCAATTAGGGAGTAGTATATGTTCATGATTTTGTGGGACAAAGCGTCGATTTTTACCAAGTACTGTAATACACGTTTTGCTAGTATCTTTTGTCAGATGATGTATATAAAAATGGATTGATAGGTAACTCATACCTGGATGATGATGCATCAATGCCAACAAGTTACTCTGATTTATATAGTTGTGCAACACATGACGCGATAATGAGAATAATAGGAATTGTGTTTGTACATTATTCTACTCGATCGATTGTAATGAAACCAAGGGTTGCTTCATTTCAACGGGTTATGCTAATAAGGAGTAGACGTGACAAATGGGCCGATTGATTTGAGTTGAGTTGGGTTGAATAGAATATTTCTTATTGAGGATTAGGATGATTTCTCGTTTGAGATGACTAACTCTTTGGTTGTCAATTTAGCAATTGTTCCATCATCATATTGTATTATGATGTTGGTCTACTTGCTTACGCTTTGTTATCTTTGTAAGAATTGAATTATTTGTGTTTGGTCGTGGGAGTCCAATATTATAGAGACTCAAACCGAACAAAAGAGGATGTGAACGATGAGAAGCTTACGTGATAAACCACCTGAACCAGTGGTATTGAAAATTGATTAATTCAGTTTCCACATATGTGAATCCAAATGCAGGCCCCATGGAGATCTTAACTTTGAGTACAAGGATATCATATTCATTGCAATAAATACGGAGTATTTTTCTTGCATCATGATTCGTATTGATATTCCAATGTGATCACAAATCACCTTTATGATGCGCTCAATAGTGTTTTAAGTATCCCTATTTCTCAATTATGGAGTTGTGATGTTTTCACGAGGCTAGCTTTGATAAGAGTATGTCCAATGCATTAGTTAAATGGGCGATCATAGTTAAAATTTACCTAGAGGTGAAAAAAATCACATCCAATGGTCATGGTTTTGCATGCTAAATTTTGGCATTTGTCAAATCATGCGGTATATATATAGCAATGAAAATAACAAAGATATTTTATAGCAATTCATGAAATGTAATTCACAAATTCCAAAACAAGCCATAAGAATCTCAAAAACCTATGTACCCTCTTCCTATCCATTGATACACATGAATGATAAATCATAGCTTGACTTCCATTGAACCAACATTGTTATACTTTGTTTAAATGAAACTATTCATGGTCAAATTAAAGCTTTGTCTATATCATTATAGCATGGTACTTGCTCTAAGTAAACTAAATTAGACATAAGATAATACTGAGATGGGGTTTTTATATTAGAGTATTACTAATGTGTTGCATTTAATTTCTTAAATTACCAGCAAGTCATAATGAAAGATTTTAATTAGCAATCAGTTGTAAAAATAAAAAAAGGATAAATTTGTCCATCATTTAAAAAGGAAACAATATAATTGACACCAAAATTGATATACTGAATATCCGGATTCCAAACCAAAACTAACCCGCATACCTCTTTCAAATTATTTCTTCCCAAAATTTCATATTTTCTTGGTCTGATTCACCAACATCATTTTCTCCCTTCATCTTCTCTGACGCATTCAAGCTCTTCTAATCTCTGATTCTGCTTACGTGGTCCCAAAATCAAGGTTGCGAATATCATCTTTCACCTCATCCTGGTTGATCAATCTTATCTCAGCACCTCTCTTTCCCTCACCAAACCCTCATTCTCCTTTCTAACCTTCACATTCTCTACCTCCAATTAACCCCTCGATCACCTTCCTCATCGTCGCCATCTCCTCGCCCAATCTTACCTCCAGCCTTATTAACCTCCCCATCACAATAGACTGAGTCAACTCAGCCTTCAATGATTTGTTCACTTCTGCTAACTCCTTTGTCACATCCTAAACCCAAGGAAGTATGACCGACACGTGAATTATAATTTACAACATTATAATCCACGTCACTCTTATAAAAACTTATAAACATAATAAAAATTCATAAATTAAAATTATATTTATCTTCAACTTGTATCAAAAAGTTCTAAAGATGTCCCACAATATTCAATAAATTTAAATAACAATCCAAAAGGAAATGCATGCTATGAAAGTTCTAAGAGCTCCGTTGTCAGAGCTTCTACGACGTCCAACCTAATCATGTGAATCTGCCATGAGAATAACAGAGCATAAAAATCTATCAGTTATGAAAATGAGCGAGCACACTGGATAATAAATGACATACATAAAAAAAGAGGGAATGGTTATAATTTAAAAACGATAAAGAATAGTTGGTTCCCAATATAATGAAAGATCAAACAACAAGTATTTAACAAATCAATAAGAATAATCAACTAGGATAAAAAAATGCAACAATCATGCATACTCCCAAAAACCCCTATCAAAAAATCAATACCTCACTCAGAAGATACATACACGAATCACACAGAGATGTCGGGTCTGAAACCTACATTCAGTCAAATTAAATGTAAAAATAATCACCATGTCCATCTAAAATAACTCAAACAGTATAAATATCCATGAATAATCATACAGTTACACTCGACGATTGATGCAACCTGTGTAATAATATAAGCTGATCTCAGGTGGTAAATACCACTTGTTGAGACATTCTAGAGTCAAACCCTCAACGGCTCTAATCCCTAGAAGGGTAAAGTAAACTCTGGACTTACCCAACCAATAACGTCTTGAGTCATTTTCTAATCAGAAAACGACTCAAGACAAGTAAGGATAAAAATAACGCGAGAACAAAAACACGTCACATCAACGGATATAAAAAAGAAGCAATTATCATTGAAAGGCACATAAAAATATGGATCATCGGACATAAAAAACAATAAAACAAACAACGCTGCTTTTAACTCAATCAACCAAGTACGACGTATGCCTGTCGTAGCACAAAAAAGGGTCCTCAAACTGGTTTTCAAAGAAGGACAAGTGTGACGCCCCGAAATCCGGAATGTCCGGCATGTGACGTTATGCCGTCATAGACCCAGTCCATGACAAGGCCAAACAAACCAAACGGTTTTGTAGGTACAGAAGCTAAG
>JAOVYX010000141.1:0-13918 GCA_035668315.1 Drosera spatulata | reverse complement strand
GGTGGGTGGGGGGGGTGGGGGGGGGGTTGGGGGGGGGGTTTTGGGATCGGTTATTGGGTATGTGTAGGGGTCGAAATTTTGATGAGATTTGACTTTTAGGGTTTGTGTAGGGGTCGAAATGGTTTTTGCTTATTCTAAGTTTGGAATCCTAATGGCCTCACTCCTCGGGGAATGTCGAATCACTGGCTACATGGTCGGGGGAAAGGTTTCTTACCAACGTTTCATGTCTATAAGGGTTGGTATAGTGTTAAACAACTGGGTTGGACACTCTGTAATGACATCAATAGACAATTTCTCCCTATTATTGCAATAGGGATAAGACTGTCTGTATATGGTCTTCCCTAGACCCTATACTTGATAGGATTATCTGGGTGGCTGTTTTTGACTTTATTTGTTTTCCTCGTCGATTGGGGAAATGAAGATTTGGGTGGTGGTGAGGAAAAAAAGCTGATGTGTTGGCATTTCAGTTGATTCATGATTTTGCTCTGAGTTGAAGTTGGTAATGTTGATGTCAAAACTAGAAAGATATCGTCTTTTAAGGGACAAGTGATGAAAGAAAGTATACTTGAAGGGTTTGGGTTAAGGCGAAGCTTGAGTGCTGGATGGTTCTTTAAGGCTGTTCTTACGCTTGGATGTTAAGATGGCTTCTTATTTTCAAGTTTCTTATGTATTTTTTGTGTATGCATGTCTTATTTAATCTTTGTGTTACATGCACAATGATAACCTCTTCAAGAGGTTCTGGTGTGCATAAGCAATTCGTTGAGCAATTGCTACTGCTGTTTGTGCTCACAGTTCTTTGGTTTTGCTTATTGGCAAGGATGCTAGAAGCAAAGATTTATGTAGGAAGCATAATGATTAATGTGGGAAGCATAGTGGTTTGACTTCTTCTATCAATCTTTCGAAATAAGATTCATGCCTTAGATAATATAGGATTAGGTGGCATCACTGTTCATTGCTTGTCTCAATGGCTGATCGTCAGTTTCTTAAAACCAGGGGGCTATTATATGACTCGGACTTGCAGTGCCCGATATTTGTTTCATTATTAGAGAAAGGAGCCTCTTGCTTTCCTTTTCTTTGTGCATAGTAATGTGTGAGAATGCTCAGGCAATACTCCAAACATTCTTGAGTCACTGTTATGCTGGAAAAATATATATTTGTGTTCTATGTGTTGAGGTGCTATCTTCGTCTTGTGGGTTCTATCTGTTGCTGATTCTTAGCTGCAATTCATTTCCTTCTGTTGCATGATGGAACTAGCATTGTTTATGTTGACATCATGTTTTTCGAGTTGGATGTTTGAATTGGTGGTTCTTTGGATGTAACTGTACGTTGTGGCTTCTGCAGACGATTGTCAAAGCTAGAAATGTTGAAGCGCCGTGGAAAAGGACCGCCAAAGAAAGGACAAGGAAAACGTGCTTCTAAGCGGAAGTAAGAGGGTTTTCCTAGATTTAAACCAACGGACAACCTTCAGAGAAGCTCATGTTTATGTAGGCAATGTGAGATTGCAAATTTTATTCGGTCGATGAGTCCTACTTCTTGTGATTTTACAAATGTGACGATTTTTGAATAATGTACTTCTGCCAGTCTAGTTAAGGCTCGTTTGTTGTACCTTCATGCAAACTGAATCTTCAGACATGCTCGAAATTTCAGCATGTCTTACCAGTATATGGTTTTCTAGTAAAAGTTCATATAAATTCCGATGGTTCCTTCTGAGTTCTTGCCTGCTGAGATTATAATCGTTGTTTTCCTCCGTAGAACTAGCTTTGATCTGCTTGTATGGCCAAGATAAGCCTGCTGTCGAATGGCGCTGCCCTCTGAGAATTAAAGTCATGATGCACAACCTGTGTATGACTTGAAAAGATATAGTTGAAGCATTAAAATTTTCACAGGGAGGTAACTAGCATCTAACAAATGGAGATTGGCAGGCTTCATCACATTGCATAAGCATTTTTCTGTCCGTTCCTGTTCATCTAGTGTTGTACATCGTGGATCCTCGGTAGAAATTTTTTGATCTCTCATTGACAATTGTCATGTATGAAATGCATACTCACGATAAATGAAGAATGCCAAAATCAAGCGAAAATTACAAAGACTTGTTTGAATACAACAGTGTCGTGAAACTACCTACCGTCTGTTGAAGGAAATAACTTGGATAAAAGCTTACAACAAAAGTTAATGTTACACCATCACGCCGAGATGAAAAGAAAATAGCTTGCATCGCTCTTTCACTTGTCTTAGCCGTGTTTCTTTTCGGGCATACTTTTTCAGCTTCATTGGGTACAACACCACCTGTATTTTTGAGACCTCGAGCTTTGGCACATGGTAATCATCAAGCTCATGCTCCACTACTTAGCTCGAGCGTCATTTTGATATTCATCGCAGCAAATTCTGCTGCCAAGTATCTGAAAACGTAAGGCATTGCGACTGTCCGCATACCTTTACTGGTTTGGCAAGCAAGACAGAAGACCTTCTTAGACGCCCTCCTGAGAGGCTGCCTATTTAATTCCCACAATGGCGGCTTTTGTGGTTCAATGATTGTCGTCGTGAGGATGCTCCCACAGAGCGTGCAAACATCAGCAACGTGATAATCTGAGCTTGAATGGAGCCGATCATGCAACAGATAGGCCGCCCCATGGGCAAGCATCGCATCTCTTTCCATTTCTCCGAAACGGATCCCACCACCGCGCTTCCTACCCTTTATAGGCTGTCTTGTTACTTGGTCTACTACTCCGGTCGAGCGAACCTGCCAAAGCAAGCACCATAGTTTAGCCCAGATACTAAACGTGTGACACTGCATTAGTTTATGAAAAAATATGATCAGATTAAGATCATGTTAGACGAACCTGGAATTTATCTGAAACCATGTGCCGTAATCGCTGATAATATACAGGTCCAATAAAAATTTCACATTTGAGCTCCACTCCATAGATTCCACTGTATAGAACTTCCACACCATGATAATTAAATCCATGTGATGCTAAAATTGCACCTAGTTCATCGACAAGAGATGACTCCTCTGAATCTTTGCCGCCATGTGACTTCCTTAATCCGGAGAAGTTCGTTGCATCGACAAATTTCCCATCTAAGCTACCACCCTGCAACAAGAAAAGAAAAGACAATTATGAGACCCCAAGAAAAGACATGACAAGAACTTCTCCGAGGATGAAGATAGCAAGGGTAATACATCAAGTCGAAATCCTAAGTGGGACGCATTGGACTCCATGGTTTACATTCGCTAAAGACCTCAATGGGCACCTGCTATGTACTAACATGACAAGCTAAGAAAAAAAGACATGAAGTACAAAGTGGTGATTCTACAGCAGGGAGTTTATTCCTCCCCTGGTTATAAGCCATCGTGTTGAAAGTATGTCAAACGAATTGCTCCCACAAACTCTTACCTTAAACTAGTTAGGACTAGAACAAGGCTTAAGTCACAGAAAGGCATATGAGAATTTGTAGCAGGGAAAAGAACATGAAGTGGAACAAAAACTAAATTCGAAATACCTTAGCAGCTATAGATTCCAAAAGCATTGCTATGGTCATTCGAGAAGGAAATGCATGAGGATTGATAATCAGATCAGGGCGCATCCCAGTGGCTCCTGAGAAAGGCATATCAACATCTGGCCACAATCGAGAGCATACTCCCTTCTGTCCATGTCTACTACTGAATTTGTCGCCGATAATAGGATTTCTTGACTGCCGATACCTAATGTTTGCCTGATAAAATGAACAAAAGTTAGAGAGTTGCAGCAACATAATAAGACCCGAAGATAATAAGAACAAAATACTGGTTTTGGAGACACCAGCAATCTCCTTGCAAATCGCTGAAATTCTCTTGATCCTCCTCCTTACAATCCCCTTGCTTTTATAAGCTAAAAACATAATCAAAACTTCCTTATTTAAAAGATCTATTCCCTAATATGCATGGTACTATTCCATGCTATTTATTCTTACCAAAACATAAAACATACTGATAATAATAAAAAGATATTATTAATGGACAATATCCAGTCCACGGAGCCTTCTAAATCTGTCAATGCTTTGGACTTCTGCGTTGATAAGTTAGTTCAAACCTTTCCCTAGACTTATGGTTCATAACACAACACATTCACCTCTTCAAATTTCAATAGTACGTGAGAATGTTCCACATGCTTACAAGATGGTAAGACCTTTTTTTGTAGTTATTGAAAACCAAGAAAGGTCTTTAGTAATAAAGAATTAAGGAATTACAACCACATACCTTCTGAAGTCCATCAGTGCCTTTGCCAAGAATGGAAACATAGTCAACAGTTGCAGGTTCGGAACCCTTAAATTTCACTGGTCTTGTCCTATTAGTGACTTCGTTGTAAAATGTACACATTGGATCACCGGGATGAAGCACCTGAAGTAGTACACATAAGCTTATTATAACACCACGGAAGTATATAAAAACAAGTCAAATTCACAAAAGGGAAATAAAAGTAACCTGCCCAACAACTGGCAGTCCATCTGAATCGATCCCGTTACTTCTAAATCCACCAGCATTGCTTCCTCTTAAATACGATGTTGATTTGGCTTCTCCCTCTTTGAGCAAGGTAGCATCAATAGTCTCTGTCTACAAAAATGTTCGTCTAGAATTAACCAGAGGTGATGAAGATGACGAAGGTGATGACAATGATGACGAAGACGAGAGAGAGTAATGTAGGGGCACTTGAAGCAGGCAAGATAATGTTCAAGCACAAACAAAATTGAACTTCTTAGCTTCAATGCACAAGCTAAGGAACAGAGAGTAATCTCAATGAGAAATCAGATTATAATCAAACCCAAATCAACAAAGGCTCGGCTACTTACACTAAAGCTAAAAAATTAACCAAGACCAAAGAAAGATAATGTAGGGGAATGCACACAAGGCATATTCGTCTGTCTACCCACTTCCCACAGCTAGCCTAAAGTTTGAATAAAATAATCTCTTACTCAGTTATGTAAAGATAATAACGTGCATGATGCCCCTAACAAATACCATCTCCGTCTTACAAGAAATGCAACAGTTGATCAACGGGTTTTTGTAGAGGCAAACTTTGGTTGGCGGGACAAGATGATCAAATATTATTTTTTATGCAAATTTGTGGTGAAACGTTAGTCGTGATACTACGATATAAATTATGTAGTTTCATACGATGATGGATGTGAAACGATCTAACATTGTTAGATATAAGAAGGAAACTCATCAAAATGCATGGTGAAGAATAAATTTTTTGGAAATATTGCATTTCCGTGGGATGGAGGGGAGTGGCTTGGTGCTGCAGCCAAGCAGTTCACATGTCATTAGAGAAGAAAATGTAAGCGGATGCTATGCTTGCTTGCATTATCTTGTTCGACAACTGAGTTTTAACAACACAATGCTGGTTCAAGAAATCCCTAGAAAAAGAAGTAAAGAACATACCTTATATATCTGCCCATGGAACATTCCTCGTTCCACAGATGATTTGTTCAATATCATCGCATCTTCCATGTCATACCTGTACAAAATGCAAGATTGGGATGCTAAAAATAAAAAACGAAACCTCGCCATTGTGTTTGAGATGCATACCCTGTGTAAGCCAGTACTGCTACTATTGCATTTGTTCCTGTAGGGCTTTCTTCTATGCAGAACTTTGTATACGCGCTTGTACGTACAATAGGGTTTTGAGGAGTCTGACAATTTGTGCAAAACCATTAGAGTGACCAAAAGAAAAACGAAATGAGCTCATGAGCAGAAGAGAAGAAAATCCAGATCATACGGTAAACGCAAGCCAGGGGAGAATAAAATAAAATTAAAAAAATGTATTCTTTACCAGATCACTTGTTTTGATTAGTTAAAAATAGTAAACAAAATAATGATGATAATTCAGTTACCTCGCGAGGTTCGAGAGAGGAGGATGAACAAAACCTAACCTCGCAAATCGAGAGGTTATTTACAATAAGAATTGACCCTATGACCAAAACATCCTAAAAAAAATATCTACAGTAGGTCACGCTCATTCATGAGAAATTGAGAAGACTCATTGTCAACCTGACATAAGTGCCATCTATTGCCACATCCAAAAAGGCTACTGAAAGTTAAGCTTTTCTTAGAGCTTAGATGGCCCGTTTGTTTAAATTCCTCTTATCCTTTCATCCGTTGTCTCTTGATTCAGCTCATGACCAGTAACCGTAAATCATTTTTTAACTAACCTTGCATCATACCTCCTCCATGCCACCTCACCCCCCACCCCCCGGGCCCCCCCTCTTTCTCCTTCAACCACACACCAATGTTCTAAAAGTCACCCTAGTCGGCAGCCGAATAATTGGATTCGGGGCTCAAACGCCCTATGAATTGCAAATGGCGCCAGGCAGGTGGCCCCACTAAGCGGCCGACTAGTTCCGTCTAACCTGTCTAGGTTTATTTCAAACTTTGTCTTTTGGAAGTTTTCCCCCAACTTTAGTAAACAAATCACAATCAGGGAAAATCAGAAAAAAAAAAAAAACAAGAAAAAACAAAGAAAGGAAAGGAAACATCGTTGAAAGAAACCAAAGCAAACCCTAGCCGTCAGACATCCCAGGCCTTTGAATTTTGAACTCTTCCCCTTCATCGCAGCTCTCCCAGTACAACCATCGTCCTTAGAATCTTGCTCCTCCATCGCAGCCCACTTCTACTTCCATTGCAATTTGGTGCGTTTTTCTCCTCCTTTTTGGTTGATTTCCTTTTTTTTTTTTCATTCAGGTGGTGTTATTTTTCATAATTCGTGTTTTGTGTTTAAGTTATTCAATTCAATCGAAAATGGATAAAATGTATATACTCCTTAGTCTTTACAACTTTGTGTAGGATAACTGCATAATGTCGATGACTTGGTGCACTCTATTTGCATTTATGTTTTTGCAGCATATGAATCTATCAATAGTTCAATAGTTTTCACCTTTTACATGTTTTCTAGTAAAGATATGTACATACTCAAATACATATATACTATCGTCTAGTGAACCGCCTAGAAATTCGATTAATCCCCGCCTAGCTGTCTAGGCGCTCGAAGTTGATCGAACCGCCTAGGGCTGCCTAGCTTTTCTAGAACACTGTCACACACACACTAAAAATAGCTGCTATTAAACGACAACTGGTTATGCTTCGTTGCCCATCCATATCCAACTGGAAATAGCACAGAAGCAGAGGCCAACAGGTTGCGACTTGCGAGGAAAACTTCCCTCCCCCTTCCTTGGACAGATTAAGGTTGCGAGGAAGGGGGAGATGATTTGCCATTATATCTACATTGTTGGTGATCATTCATGACAAGATGATCTGGAACTGCAGCCAGTTATTGGAGAGGAGTACATAAATATGCAGCTATTCCCCAGAATCACCGATATCCAACTATTCAACAGAAAAACACAACTTATATGCCAAAACATCAACCGTTTGAACAAAATAGCTATAACATCATGCGTCTCTTTCTTATTGCTGTTTATTAATTTAGGTCAACTGCATTAGAGAGTACTGATATCATTATCAAAAGCTAAAAGAAACCTCAGGGAACATTTCGAGCTAAACAAAATACCTGGAGATGATACGTCTTTTGATCAGCACGAAGATTGATAGACTGTGAAGAGAATCCCATGGTTTGTTTTGCCATCTGGATGAATCAGGAAGAAAGGTCAACACACATTAATATCAACAGCCCACAACAAAGAAAATAAAAGTTGAGAACTTCATAACTAAATAGCAGATGAGACACCTGGCATTGGTACATATTACGAGGGCTCTGATTGTGATTGGACCATGGTGTAAGACTAGCAACAACACTTAGTATATTGGTTGGATGCAACTCTTCATGAGTTGCTGGTAGGTTATCTCTCCTCCCTCCATCACCACCATCTTCACATCTAATCTCCATATAAACCTGCTCCAAAATCAGGTTCCATAAATAAATAGCAGTAAGCTGGAAGAACAAAAAGTTGTGGTACCTGCTCAAATGGTCCAATCAGTTCAGTAAGACCGCCTTCAGATATGTTTCTGACGGGCCGAATGAACCGCGAAGGAGATGTAAACAGGAACAACCCAGGAAACGCACCACCAAAACTCAATGGAACATAGCCCACCTCCAGATCACAAAGAACCTGAAAATATGCATAACTTGAGGAAATTGAAAGGCAAAGGCTTAATTGCATAAAGCGCAGAAAGTTCCAAAGCAATAAGATAAACCACCTGTGATCTAACTTTGATTCTTCTTAAATGAGCGACAGCTCTCTCAACTTCACTGGAAGGGAAGCAACCAACTAGTTTTCCATCAAGAAGGACAGAAAGGACTTCCGGAGGACCACCAAGCACAAGATTTGGTGAGGACGATATCATTCCTAGTGAAATTAGGGCATTCACAATCACTGGCCTAATCTTAAAGAAATCTTTAATGTTCCCATGGGAGTCGAAGTACGAAGTGATTCCTGCAATTATTCAGCATAAGGTAAACTCAGAAAATCCAATCAAAATGTCATGACCAAGAATGGGTTTTCAATGTTGTCCAATGACAAAGTATTAACAAGAAGGAGAACCAGGAAAAAACATATCTTCATGACTAGATTTCCAAATATAAATAAAATGATCATATCAACGGCACGACCTGTAGGGATTTTAAGAATAAGGGAAAATAAGTCACTTCATGATTAACTTACTACATGTAATAGCCAAATGGTTAAGTAATCCACAAGGGCCTCCATCAGGTGTGTGCACAGGGCAAAGAAATCCCCAAGTTCTGAAAATAAAAAACTACTTACATTAGAGAGATTTAACAGCAACTTATGTGGCCAACGTAACATTTATACAACTTAGGCTACAACATACTCAGGCAGCAGCTTCCGGACGCTTGTAATTCTTGAGGACATGAATGACTGTCCACGATGCACAGCTCGGAAGTGCGCCAGAAAACGCAAAAAATTAAGCCTCTCAGCCTGAACTGTGGCCCCTGATCTCTGAAGATAAATAGAAAAGAGATCAAAATAAAAGCATAGTTGGTTACACAGCTACGCCAAAGTGCCAAACGGTTAGATCATTGGGGTATCTGGATGGAACAGGCTATAACTATACTCTCGTCCAGCATGATTCTCATACAAAACTCCATTCAGCAGGATTTGATGCAAAAATGATGTTACCTGTAGGGTCCTATTTGCAGACAAAAACATTATGGCTGACACCATCCTGAGAGATCTAAAAGGGAACCCGCATAGATCTAAAAGATAATACATTTACTACTAGAAGCCTTGTATTGCTATTAAGTTGCAAAATAAGAGTGAGGCGCAAAACGATTACAGAGGGCGTATGACCTCATTACGAAAGAAGTGTATCAAGAAACTTGCGGAGAAGAGGAATTCCTATTTCATAAAGTTTCAAACCACAATGAGACGAAATCGTTGGTGGGTAAGAAGATATGTGGAGGAAACGACAGGAACACATGTGGAGAAAATATACTCTTTCTATTTAACACATCCTGGTGGCTGCTCAACATATACAATCTCCTCAAGAACCTCATTAAAAAAATGCGGATTTAAGATCCATTTGATAAAAACTTCTTCTGTAATATAAAAGTTTCCAAAATTTCACCGAATACAATCCAAACCAATCACATATTACCCCAAATCATTTATTTCCTAAAAAAAAAAAGTTAATCTATCACGCTTATCACCTAATGGCTAATACTACATGCCAAAAGCCGGCCGAATATATCTCTCAATAGTTAAAAATGTTAAGACGCAACACCGGTTTGCATTTGTGTCGAATTTGTGAAATTTTTTTTCTAAAACATCTGTTGAATATATATTACCCACACTAAAATGTAGGAACTCATAACATCTTGGTCACCTTCACATATTGACTATTGGTTTTGAATAGATATCTCGGAGCTTTAAAATGATATCAAAGTTCTAGAGGCCCAACGGTCTAGTACTTTGCACCATCCATATTAGGTATCTTTGCTTCAAGTAAAAAAAAAAGGAAAATAAAAGAAACAATTGCGCGAGAGACGTGTTGAGAATATATTACATACATTGGAAGCTCACAATGCCTACATATAAGATTTTGGGTTATTCTACTCATTAACAACTGACTTTGAGTTGCTACATTGAGCTTCCCCTTGGTGCCAAATATATTCATAATTTATTACTTTTAAATACAAAATCAATATCATGCCGAAGCATGGCTTGGCAGAAAATCAAAGTTGACCATTCACAGATAAGAAAATCTAGTTCAACATTAAGAAATGAGAATACAGAAGCAAGAGAACCTATCCACTAAGAAAACAACCCTTCTAAAGTTGCATGTACAAGCGACAAAGGAAAGCGAAGGATTGCTTTTAATTACCTGAGGTAACTCCAAAGATAATTTCTTTGATATGCTCCCAGTTTTCAGCATACTCTCAATAGCTGCAGAGACACTTCTTGGAGGATTCTTTCTCAACAGTTCCTTGAAATCTTTTACTGCGTCATAAAACATAAACCAAGCAAGTTAGAGACATCATGACAGACCTGCATCCTGTTTGCAACGAATGGAATTTAAGCGAGAAGTCTGCTTGTAGAGTGCAAGGGAGCAGAAAATTTGAGATATTTATAAAAAGTTGCTTTGGTAAAGTACAACTACAATGCAATTGAAATATCTAGTATGTAACCTGCATTGCAAGCAGCAAAATATAGCTAACACAGGCCGATCAAATTTGAACGGATACGTAATAGAGCAAGAGCTTGGGAAGCTCTTCCAAAATTTCAGAGGAGAAGTTGAGGAAAATTCCAGAAAATAAGTCTATCATTTGATAGAACCTACGGTTCAAGCAACCCAAATAAGGGTAGAGCGAATGAGCGATAAACCTTGGGTCAGAAAACCAAACAGGTGGATTAAACCACCTTTTTGGCTTTATACACCCAGAACTTCTGTGTGAATTTTTGATTTCATGAGAGATCTTTGCACTGTCAAAAACCTGCACTACATATTGGCTCACAAATGCCCATTGACTTCTACCTCAAGGGAAAATTGAACTAATAGATTACACTGATGTACTTAATCCATATATTATCTGCGGAATTCAAGTGGCACGCTCGTGTAAGAAGCCATGTCTGCTGCTGGCTCATGCACAGGCTTGTCGCTGTGGCCCCAGGCATGTCATTTAAGTAAAATCAAGCCTCATAAAAGAGAACCAACTTGTATTCTATTTGCTGCACAACAGACAATGTCCTGTGACTACTGTCCATGATAATAGTGAGTGCCCCAGCATAAGGGCTATCCCAGATTCACAGATTGGTGCCTCTCAACTATGAGGCATAAATCTCATGCATGTACTGTGGAGAAACATGGTATTTACATGTACCAGTGCAAGTTAGCATGACGTAAAGATGACTTCATCCTTCGTCTAATGTAGTTCTAGCTCTAGAGATCCTAGACATTCACTTCCATAGATATATGGCGTTTAGCAGCACTAGAAGACCTCAAATATCAAAGAACAGATGGGCATCAAAGTTGCCAAACGATTCAGAGGATTTATAAAAAATAATGAAGGAATAATAGCTATCTACTCACAGTCTTAAATCTTGCATTACTGTTGACGGTGGTCAATTTGTTGCTCATTACTGGTTTGACAAGCATTCCTAGTTCACTATAAAGACAAACATTTACAAACAGTAGCCCTGCAAACAACTCTTTTTCCAATGGAGGCTAGGTTATGCTATCAAGGCCATTCTTTCCTCTATGCACAGTAAACTATCTCCCATTCGTGTGCTTGCCAGCTCATAATGGCTGCTGCTCCTGCATCTAGGGATGTGCTTCACGTTTTCCTTTAAAGCGGTCTCATCCTTCCCGAGAATCTGTCCTGAAACTCCAGACTGATGTTCCATCTCAAAGAAAAATTTACACAGTTACTCACCCTCTGGCTTTGGAGTTTGTGAAAATCCTTACCATGACAAGAGTTTCAAGTTAGATTCCCTCAAATTCTCAGATGAAACCTTGTTCTTTCTCAAGACTTTATGGACTAATACTTCGAAGGGGAAAAGGGGTCTTCCATAAATTAACAATTAATAACTTTATGTTCTGACGTCAAATATGTGGTTACCACTTTACTATCCTGCTTTCTATCTTTCCTCCTTGATCAGGATCGAACTCAATCAAGGGTTCATAGAAAAATCACGTGACAGGGGCCATAATTAGCACACGCAATTATCTAAGATTAGACCACGAAGCAGTAAGGTCTTCATCACCCTAGCTGTTCATAACATAATAGCTATACCATGAGTCTTACGTGCAGAATATTCAAGCACTATCTTAGGTCTCCTCTGATACATCTATAGTACACCTGAATTTACTTTCAAGAGAACTTGAGGTCCTTTCCTGATATCTATCACCAATTGATGTTGCTAATCTAATGATGTCGAGTCTCTTTTTGCTTGCAAACTGGTTTCTTTTAAGGTTCAATTGAGTTCTGTTCGCTGCTCGTTAAGAAGCTAAGATGAGAGATCCATAATCGAATCGATGGAGTGTCATGCAAACCAGCATTATGCAGGCGATCACTTGGTTACTTATAAAGTAGTACCCAAAATCAGCCACTCTTCTACCATTTCCTCTTGGTCTTTAATCCTCAATTGGTTACATGATTCAATGGTTTGTGATCACATTCATTTCATTGAGAGGAAGGTCTTTCTCGTTGACCGGATAGTTCACTATCATACAATGGTCTCATCAATGCCGAAACCGCCTAAGTTGAAACAAGACCCAGAAGAAAACAATCATTGGATCATGTAGCATACATGGGCTCTGTTTGCATCGTGAGGTTCATTATTAGTTATTGTGTCCTCAACCTAGAAAGATAGGATGCAAGGCAGCTCAGAAGTCCAACAGTTCAACTGTTCAAGGCAACATTGCAGCTGCCAGAATAAAACTGAACCAATTAACCTAAGCAATAATACTAACACAGTAAACAATAATATAAAAGCATGAAACAGCAAAATAGACAGGAAAGAATAAGCTTAAGGCAGTAGCTTTACTTTCTTTTCCTTCGTTTATCATCTTCATCAATTCTTGCCTTAATGATGAAAGCCAATCTTCCAGTTTAGCCTACAAAAGAGCAACAACAAAACAATTACAGCCCTAAACAAGCTTATATATTTCTAGAGAAACAAGCCAGCATAAATTTGAGCAATCATGAAAGGTACAAAAAGGCAAAGCACTATAACTAAGAATGGAGAACTAAGAAAATACAGGTAAAGTTGGCTACTCCACTGAAACGACCTATCTAAGCTCAGTTTTGAGAAAATAACCTAGAATGTTAGAAGACAACCTTCAAAACAATGGCAATCATCTGACCAGCCTGGAGTACTTCCTGATTCTGCAAGGCATCAGGATTGTCCGGTGCAGATGTATGATCTATCAATGAAAATAGCTTCTGGATCATGAATCTACACAAGCACAGTAACATCAGCGTAAAAAGCTTAACAAAAAATTCTCTGAATCCTAGAAAAGTAGAACTCACATGAGTAGATTGAATTTATCCTCGTCGGAGCTAAGATGGACAAAGATGAACTTATCCAGTACGGCCTGCCCCACCTGATGATGTTCAAACAATTACTCCACTAGATCAAATATGTATTATAATGTATCATAGCAAAGCTATATCTATCACAACTTACAACTTTGGACGCCTCATTTTCATATCCACGCATGACAGGTCGAAAGTATTGTCCTACAAGGATCAAGCTCAACAGCTTGTTAGTTAGCAGAACATAACCAAATAAAGGTTGGGAATAAAGAAATTTTATACGTACCAATATGTTCTAAACATTCATCCCGCGCCTGAAGGGGAGGTCTATCCGACTTCCTCTCAATTGACTCGTCAATATGCAACTCGTCAATTATAATCTGGGCTCTTTCACCTACAAGCTGTGTGCCAATAGCACCTCTAACACC
>JAOVYX010000140.1:0-13919 GCA_035668315.1 Drosera spatulata | reverse complement strand
GTGTATTTGGCACATATATGATGTAGGTTTTATCACAGTGATGTAGTCAGGACTGTCACTGCATCATTCACGGCCTTTTATGAGGAATTGTGGACTACCTATTCGAAGGTTCCACTACATGCACATGATCGTATGTTCGGTTAATTCTCGATACGAGCCCAAAACCCCTTTTTTATGTTATCTCTAATTTTATTTATTTCGATATATATAAATGTACTACAAAAATTAATATGTTCTATTGTTTCTTTCAGGCACAGTATACCTGGGATCCTTCACTCGATGCACGAGTACGCGCTGGATGGGAGGCGACATTGAAACGTCGTTTTCCAGACACCTTCTAGAAGGCTCGAATCGCCATCATTGAGGGACGATTCAACAGCGTATAGCGGATGCCCTTCGAGCTTTAGATGGAGCTCTTAGAGAGGCAGTGCGCGAGTGAGGATTTCCAGACGAAATGCGACATCGTCCAGCAGAACAGGGCGAAGGGGATCGCGACACACACTCAGGGTAGTGTGTCCTTTGTCGCCATCGGGAAGAAGATGGTTAGTTTTTCGTGTTTTCTTTTTCATTCGATACATTTAAGATTTATATGTGTTTTATCATTTAATTTACAAAATTTCATATAACAATCATTTAAGCTTCTTTAACTCATTGTTTTGATTAAATTGTTTCAGGAGACGGCCTTGAAACGAAAGGTCATGGGCTCCGAGATTTTTATCCAGACTTATAAGAAGTCGGATGCCCCTGACATTGTAGAGACCATTCA
Source organism: Drosera spatulata (assembly GCA_035668315.1). Lineage (NCBI taxonomy): Eukaryota > Viridiplantae > Streptophyta > Magnoliopsida > Caryophyllales > Droseraceae > Drosera > Drosera spatulata. The sequence continues at coordinate 13,153 of JAOVYX010000140.1, read as the reverse complement.
GGCCGGGAAGTCTATAGCGGAAATTCCACTAGTTGATGAGCCTGCGACACAGCTTTGGGTACCTTTTCTTTCGCTCCTTTTTTATTAAATACAGTTTCTATTACATTTCACATTACTAATGCATTACAAATGATCTATTGTAGGATTCATATTTTGAGCGACTCGGTCAGCTGACTGAGTCGCAGATGGATGAGTCCGTCGATCCCGAGGCTGCTCAGTAGTAGTTTCATGCAGCGGCTGATCGGGCTTTCTTGGAGGTCTCTCGGACCGACAAGGGAAGGGTGTATGGCATCGGCTCAGCTGCGAGCCAATTATACCCCCGATCCATGCTCAACTCTTCATGCAGGAGTCAATCGCAAAGCTCTCGGGGGCTTCCAGAGGATTACTATCAGTTAAAGGAAGAAGTCCTCACTCTTCGACAGAGCCAGGCCAGGATGGAGCAGCAGATGGCCTTCCTCTTCAGGAAGATGGGCGAAAATCCTTCCACATGTCAGAACAAGGCTGGTAGAGCTTTTCCTCATTTTCAACCACCTCCGAATCACGATTCCTGTCCCCCAAAGTAGCGCGATGTTGTATAATTCAAAATTTTAGTTCAATTTGATTGATGTTTGTAAATTTCTGAGTTTTTCATGTTCCAGGTACATATATTTGTATTGGTACGCGTTGAAATTCTTATTAATTTTTTTAAAAATTAAACTCAAATAGCGACGGATTCCGTCGTTAAATTTTTCAAAACCACAATGAAATTTAGTGACGGATTCCGTCGCTAAATTTTCCAAATCCACAATGACATTTAGCGACGGATTCCGTCGATAAGTTTTTCAAAACCACAATGACATTTAGCGACGAAATCCGTCGCTAAGTTTTCCAAATCCACAATGACATTTAGCGACAGATTCCGTCGCTAAGTTTTCCAAATCCACAATGACATTTAACGACGGAATCCGTCGTTAAGTTTTTCAAATCCACAATGACATTTAGCGACGAAAATGTCGTCGCTAAGTTTATAAGAATGGAAAAAAAAAATAAGTCAATCCGTCGCTATATATGTGGTTTAACGACAGATCCGTCGCTAATTTTTGGTTTAGCGACCACGTTAATAGCGACGGATTATTTCTGTCGTTAATCTGTCGCTAAACAATTTTAGCGATGGATTTTTGGCTTTTTGCGACGGAAATTTTCCATCGCAAAATGACCCTTTTTTTGTAGTGACGTTTCAAAACGTTTTTGACTTTGGTGCTCCTAAACATTTGAAGAGTGTCAAATTATCATACCTTTACCTTTGGACTATACATAATGATTGCATCAAGACTCATTGCGGCTCCAAATGTCTCCATGTGCCTCTCATAGTGTTCAGACTTCAGTAGGACTTGATTCTTCAATCTCTTCAAATCAACTGAACTTCAAATGTGAATCTTCCTCGTGAAATGTCCAATGCATGAGTGTATTTGTTCATGAACCCGTCACACTCACAGCACACATCAAGGCACCCTGTGAAAAATAGAGTTTGTTAGCAACAAAACATAAGGAAATACAATATACGCATGATTGTTCAACACTATGTCTATTGTAACTATTTACAACCTTAAACTTCGGCACTAGCTATGTTAATATTCCTTCCGTCCCACAAAAAGTGAAACATATACGCATTTTATACTATTTTATATAATAAATATAAATCTCGTTTTCATATCAAATTATGTCTAATCGTCCCACAACATGTATTAGGTTGAAGTACGTAACTTACACAACCATTGATGTTTTACGATAAATTTAAAAAAATTATATTTGATCGTCGTTGCACGCGTGTCAAATTTTACATCGACATGCATACAAAATAAATCTGTTACGTTTTTCGTGGGATGGAGAGAGTATTAGACAAAATCCATACTTAGGTCATGATCCCAAACAATATCTTATGTTCAGAAAATCACGCGTTCAACCTTCTCAACCTTCCTGAATTTCTAAACCAAGCGTCAACCGAGTATAACATCCAAAGAAAGAAGACTGCAAGATATTCGGAACATATCTACGTTAACTTCGAAATACCCGAGTATCTTTAGATTCACAGAGATTCAAATATCAATCCATAACAATATAACCCCCAAAACTCTCCTAGACTGCTTACATCTGGTTTCCAAGGTTGTGATCAATCATCGATCACAACAATGCATCCTCTACTCTTCCTTCTACTCCCTCTCCTCTTCCTCTCCACCACCACCTCGGCCACCGTCACTCACCGCCTCGCCCACCATGTGGCCACCACACCCACCGATGCCCCGACCACCTACTTCGAAGTAACCAAACCCATCAACCATCCACACACCAAACCATGCTCCTACACAATACTCCAACACGACTTCGCCAACACCTACACGAAACCCCCTGTCACCGGCCCCTACACTTCCCCTTCCTCACTCACCTGCCCTCACACCAACTTCGCCACCATCGTCCTCGAATGGAAAGCCACCAGCAAGGGCCGCCAGTTCGACTGCATCTTCGGTGTCTGGCTGGGCGGCGTGGAGCTCCTACGTAGCTGCACTGCCGAGCCCAGGGCGACAGGGATCGAGTGGAAAGTCGAGAAAGACGTGACGAAGTATTATGAATTGTTAAAGAATAACCAGACTCTGGCTGTGTATATTGGCAATGTGGTTGACAGTGTTTATACTGGTGTTTACCATGTCGAGGTTAAGTTACACTTTTATCCTTTCCCTGAGGGACATGATGTCGCTGGCTCCATGACTGGAGGTGATCATGGTTACGGTGATGCTTTTGTTGATGCTGCTGATTGGCGGAAACGGAGTCATATGATTCATCCTTGGGCGGATTCTGTTGTTCCTATCTCGCGGAACCTGCCGTTGAATGACGGGTTGTGGTTCGAGATCGAGAGCTCAACTGATGTGCAGTCGAAGGAGTTCAGCATTCCGAGGAATGTGTATAGGGCTGTGCTTGAGGTTTATCTTTCCCCTCATGAGAATGATGAATTTTGGTACAGTAATTATAATGATGTGTACATAAAGGCGAATAATATGACTGGCACGCCTGGGAACGGGCCGTTCAGGGAGGTTGTCGTGACCATAGACGGGGAACTCGTGGGTTCGATTTTTCCATTCACGGTGATCTATACTGGCGGGATCAATCCCTTGTTGTGGAGGCCGATCACTGGGATTGGATCTTTTAATCTTCCTACCTATGATATTGAGATAACACCGTTTCTTGAGAAGTTGCTCGACAGGAAGACTCACACGATTGCGTTCAGTGTTACCAATGCGTTGAATGTGTGGTATATCGATGCCAACCTGCATCTGTGGATCGATAGGAAGAGCAAGAAGACCGAAGCAAAGTTGGTTTATTCCGACGTTAAGCCTCTCAAGATCTCCTCGGAGTCAGATTTCAGTGGTTTGGATGGACATTTCTTGACCAAGGCTCACAAAACTATGTTCACGGAAGGGTGGGTAAAGTCCTCCTATGGAAACATCACGACATCCGTGAACCAGAGACTGCACTACAAGAACCAGATGGTGATGGCGAGCCAAGGGGACGTGCAGACCATGAACCAAACGATAAACAACATGAACATCGTCACTGCCAAGAAGCCCGGATCCCTGGTTATCAGGTTCGGGTCATATAGGAATTTTCCATTGAACCTATACACGGCCGAGGTCGCTGCTACTATTGCTGGTGAATATGCTCTGGTGACTGACGTCGATTTTGCATTCAACGAAAGAAAAACTGCGCACAACAAAGAGTTCTCATTGAGGAGTGAGTTGAGCAACTCGCAGAATGCTCAAGGGCAGATGACTGTGCAAGGCGATTTGGTCACAGGTGGTGTAGGAAGCACCAAGCAGAGTTACAAGTTCGAAATCCATGGTGACAAGCATTGTTATAATAGGAATGTGAGTAGTTCAAACTATACCATTCTGTATGATCAAGTAACCAAGGAGTGCCCGAAGGAAGTGAGGACGACTCACAACCCAAATGCATTCCATCAACATGGATATCACAGGGTAGCAGACCTGCATCTGCAGGGCGATCTCAAAAAGGCTTGTCATGGTCGTCGATGCTTCCCTTAGAGTTAGTTTCCTTTGTCTGAGGACTTAGGTTGCTTCGAGTTTCTTTTCCCTTATTAACAATTTGCATTGGATTTCTCCCTTAGAACTTTATGATTTTACGTTCTTGAGAGTAGAAGACATTTCACTACAAAAATCCTCTAAACAGACGACTAAATTTTTTAGTCATTAAATGGGGAATTTTAGTCGCAAAAACAAAAGGATTGTGATCCAATGTGTAATTATCATATCCAAGCCTAGACAATTTGAAAATGTGATCCAATCGAAAAGGATTGTGCTCTCATTATATTATCTCTTCTGGACTTGTTTGCTTTAAAGATGAGTTATCCGCATATATAAACCCGTAGATCAATCTCTAAACTTTCAAACATTAGATTATCAATTAATTTACCGCTGTTTTACCGGCAATTCACCACTGCAAAGGAAAACATATAGAGCAAGTTGAATCATAAACCTAGTTCGTTAAGCTTTATTATAGGAGTAGTTTGCTGTTGAAATCTTAGAAGCCTCAGATTACACAGGAATAAGGATCCAGGAACGCCATCTCAAATCAACAGATACTCGGCAATCTCAAGATGGCCCTTGGTATGACGCTGGAAAGGAAACAGTGACATAAGGGAGTCTAGGCTAGATGTTTAATTGGTGCTCGTCACCATCTTGCAGTTAAACCTATGGACCTGTAAACATAAATATTGCCTGGCTCTTGTTAAACTGGCAGATTGCAATTCAGTATTTTTCCTGATGCAAATTGTATAAACGAGCCATCAGTTTATTCTACGAGAGACAGTTCGATGAAAATTATGGACAGTTGTTTTCATGTTGTGAATTGTGATTGCCGCATGTTACGACTAATTTGATGCCCTTTCATAACGCATCAGGGTTTTTGAAGCGAATTCATAATTCACAGCTATCATTCATTCATGTTATGACTAATTTGATGCTCTTTCATAACGCATCAGGGTTTTTGAAGCGAATTCATAATTCACAGCTATCATTCATTCACATCACTTGGTAGCGATTGGACATAGATGATGCATGAGGATGGCTGAGAAAAGAGATAAAGGCTATGATGCAACAAACTTGTCATTCCTACCACTGTCAAGATATGCCCGAACTGAATACAGTCACAGCCACTAGCCATTGTTCGGCTAGAGTCTTGACGTTTTTGTCATGCCAACAGCCACAACTAGATAAAAGCTAGGCGAACTCAAGAAGACTGAAGTTACTGCTAAGAAACACTGGGCGAAGAGAAGGCTTCAAGAAGTTGATGCAGTGTCTGCATTGTCTTCCGCATCAATGTCTGCACCAGCAGCCTCACTCGGCAAGCTCGATGCTTGTCGCCATCTTACAGTTAACATATGGACCTGTAAACGTAAATAGCACTGGCTGTTGTTAAAATGGCATACAGCAGGATAGGATTTTTCCTGATGCAAATTGTATGAACGAGGCATTAAGTCACTCTACGAGAGACAGTTGGATTTACAGGCAATTACTCTCATGTTGTGAATTGTGATTGCTACATGTTATGATTAGTTTGAAGCCCTTTCACCTGGTAGAGGGGATTTCAGAGTGAATTAATCTTTCGCAGCTATAATTCATATCATTTGGTAGAGATAGGACAAAGATGCGCGACCATGGCTGGAAGGAAGAGATTATGCAACAAAATTGCCATTCATGCTACTGCCAAGCTATTTCCAAACTGGGTACAATCAAGCTCTTCCAAACCTTCTTTCAGGGGAAAAAAACTGATACAATCACAGCCACTAGCCATTATTGCGGCTAGACTCTTAACGTTTACTGAACTTACTGCTAAGAACACGGGGAGGACAATATGGATTCAAGCAGTTGATGCAGTGTCCTCGGCATCTTCCCCATCATTATCTGCCCCACCAGCCTCGCCGCTATCTGTTGATTTTTCAGGGAGAAGAACACGCCCGGTCATGGGATCCACAGGTCGGGTATCACGTGGCCCACCTTTACGGCCCATCGCCACCATCGGAGGAGGAGGCAACAGCCCTGATCTGAAGAGTATTCGTTGAACAGGGTCTGACGGTTGAGCGCCAACAGATAGCCAGTATCTGCAGTTTATGGAATATAATGGATGAAAAAGAGATAAACATGGTACTGGAATGTAAAGTCCAAAACATGCAATTATCATCAACATATATGTCAAAACCATGCATCTAACAAAGAAGCACTAGATATTTTGCACATGACAGTAGAAAGTATAAGGCTATACTGGTAGCAGCCACAATCATCTTCTTCTGAGAAAAATACAGATAACCGGCAAGCCAGGGAATTAGTATGCTCCTGGATTCTTATGTATTTTAAGTTATGAAAATAAAATCATATTTTGAACCGTTGGAAAAGACAAAAGAATGGTTATGAGGTTCCAGGCAACTTCCAGATAAACATCTTCTAAAATCAGGGGAAATCCGGTACGGTTTCTGAAGCATCACAGGTAAAGCATGTAATATGCTGTATCACACAGAACACTGCAATAACTTAAAGTCATCATCAACATCCCTATACAATCATCTGAAAATTCTTATTTGCAGCAATCTAAAACAATTATGATCTCTACATATCAAATAGGTGGAATCACCCAAGGTGGAGAACTACTCATGTTCATCTTAGAACATACATCCCTGAATCAAACAGAAACTACAAGAATATCAGACTGAGAACTTTGCGATTTGCATGAACACCTAAAAGAACAAAAACTCCTGCCTAGAATTAACTAGTTATCTCAATTCACTATGAAACTGTACCACATCTGGTGAGTGCTCGAACCACAGTATCTCAATAACTCGGTTTCCACCATCGCAAGGATATATTGGAGTAACAAGGTATGAGATTGAGAGTTGTTAACTTACTTCACTCTATCAAAGTTAAGACCCATACGCTTTTGCCCATCCTGACCTGTACCACATAACAAAAACATGTCAACAAAATGGCCATGAGCACAAAAGCAATTTAACATGGCTTGACCATGACAACACAGGAGTGCCTCAATAGAAACACAAAATGTCCATTTTAACCCTTAGGGCTACTTCCCAGCCTCCATTGACATAGATGAACAAGGTGGTCAGAATCCCTATTCTATGATTAAGGCAAAGATTCCATTTTTTCCAATTTTAAGACAGAATTCAACTAATGTGAATCCTTTACTCTGATTCCAATTGCTTCATGACCCCAATAGTTCTACATCCTAATTACCTGTTGAACAACGAAATGAGCCTACTATGGTTGAAGGCGAACCATTAAACTACATTTCCACATTTTCTAATCATTCAACAGCACGAAAATAGGCAGCCCCAACACTAAACTATCAATTCAACAAGAAAGCAAAGGTCTCATTCCAGATAAAGTAAAGGCAGCAACAACAATTCTAAAATGCCCAATTCTTCAACAATAGTAACAAAACCGACCCAAATGTCATCGACTCAAATAGAACCCGAAGAATACCAACCCGGTAGCGGATTATAGTAACCCAAAACCTCCAAATGCTTCCCATCTCTAGGCGACCGACTATCTGCTGCCATGACCCTATAAAACGGCTTGTTCTTGCACCCGAACCTCGACAAGCGTATCCTCACCACCATCTTGCTTCAATCCTCAAACCCAAATGAACCTGAAATCAAACAAAATCATCATTCATCATCACACCACTCACATAACTAGAAGTGCCCTTTTGCACCCAATGGGCCGAGGGGGCAATAGACCCACCTGGGTTTTGAGGGATGAGGGAATGGGGAGATGGGGTCGCCGGGTATTGGCCGAAGAGGTGAGTCGCCGTCGAGATTTTGATGGGGTCAGATCTCCGGCTGAGATCTTTAATGGTGATGATGGATTGGGGTTTAGGGTTTGTGCTGGGCTTAGTTGACAAAGTGCTTATATGTACTTTATCATTATATGTTACTCCATTTTTTACTACACGAGTTTTTAATGGTGAAGCATAAACTCAAATCATCAGTCTAGTTCGAATACATATCTGTTTTGGGACTGAAGCAATACGATTAATTGATGAGTCCTTATAGTAGAAAAACATGTTTCTATTCGTTTTTTATGGTACACATATATGAGCCTTCTGACACCTACATATATGAACCTTGAATAAAGCCAAGTAGTGCATAATTGTGGATAATGATAAGCAGCAATAGAATCTCTTAGCAACATAAGACAGGTCTCGGAAATCCAAACATAAGGATTGAAAATACAAAAGAAAACACATTAGAAGATTAAATTTAATGAAAAAAAAAAAGATAATCAAAACATCATGTGAATCTCCACTGCATGATATGTTTATCAATATATAAACATATACTCGTGTATTTTATTTTCTTAATCATGATATCATTATTAAGGTTTTCTATATATAAAAAATAGCATATAATTCCTTTGAATTTTAGGCATATGTTTTTTTTTGAGAGGGTTTCTGTTAAAAACATATATACTTTCAGGAAGATTTTGTATCAAATATTTGGTTAAAATTTAAGGAGTTAAGTGACTATTTCTATAGTTCAAGGGATAAAATATAATTGAATGATAATTGAAAGATTTAAATACTATTTTTTCTTTTTACAAAAAATCACCTATAATCTAAAATATTTACAAAAGAATAACTCAAAACTTTGTATTTACGTTTTATTCACCCAATTCATTTTCCATCTTGCATTTTGAGAACTCCCGTCAAACTCCCTGTAAATTTTAACAACTTCGCTTTTTTTCAACTTTTTTTTTTAAATCTCATTTGAATGTTTGAAGATACCCTTTTCATTTGTTTGCTAAAAAAAATTTCATTTGAGTTGAACAAAAAAAGAATAAAAAGACCATCAATTTTATTTTATTTTTTCGGATATGTTTCCTTCATCAATTGTTTCTCTCCATCAATAATCCTTCAAATCAACAAAATCCTCTTGATAGAAGACACCAATTCCGTACTTTAAAAAATTGAATCTCTCGTCTTCAAATCCAATTCTAAGTCGCCTTCGTTCCATATGCAATTTTTTCATCCCCAAACCAATTATAATGAATATCAGAATTATTGATTGATTTAGAATGAAAAGACGGATTTGAGAAACTCATTGACGAATTTTTCATGTTTCGATTGTTGAAGATGAGGGAAAGGCATGAAAAACAATGAGATCATCATGTTAGGGTTTTGCGGAGGTGGGGAAAACTAGAAAGGAGCATGAATTCTATCCTGTATAAGAGGAAAAGTGATGTATGTTTATAAAAAATTGAAACAACAGGGGTGGTTTTGTAATCTAATCTTATTCCAATTATTATTAACTAAATCCTAACGGAGGTAGGTAAGTTGATGAGTAAGAGATGATTTGAGTTGATAAATTGAGACGCATGTGTTTAATTATCAAAATGATGATTTTATTGATACACGTTAAATGTTATCTTGAAACAGTGCGTTCTGTAATGTAATATCAAAGTAAATTGGCTTTTAATAAGGCGCACTGAATGTTTACTTATAGACGCACTGTCTATTAAACATATACATAGAAAATTAAATTCTTAAGGGACACTGTAAATTAGTTGTATATTTATCAGTGTATTGTTTTAATAACAAAGACGCACTATTTGATTATTTGATAATGACAAATTATTTTAAGGTCAAAGGTGCACTGTCTTAGATACAAAGACGCACTGTTTTTTCTTTTTTTTTTTTCAATTTATTCTTAATATGTTTTGTTTTCCTAGTTTGGATAATGAAACAACAAAAATGGCATAATAGTGAAGCAACTTGCGAGCAACGATTAAGCTTTTGAAGAATGAATCGAAATTTCGATGCACAAGCGAGCACAAAGTACAGCTTAGAAAAACACCATTTGGAAGTTGTTTGACGCAATTTTGCAATAAAAGATAATCAAAACAGATTTCCAAAAGAATGACAAATTCATATGAGAGATTGTATCAAAATACAACCAAGGAGACATGTTGAGTCAAACCCATGATGTATAGAAAATTGAGTGATAGACAAACCCTAATCTTAAAATGTCCCAGTATGTATCAAGATTGAGACTCGATTGCTTGAAAAATGAGCCTGCAATGGAAGCGTAATAAGACAGGTTCAGAAAGAAATGCAACAAGGATGGTTCAGAGAGAAACACAGTAAGACCGATTCAAAGGAATACAGTAAGCCTAGTAGCATTGAGGTCATGAGGTAAGAAACAGTAAGGCTTGGGCATTTGGGTTTCTGCAGTAAGGAATGATTTACTGTTGAAAAGGATTACTGCAACAAGATGCGAGCAACAATAATCGCGTGGCCAGGTCCTGTGTACAGTTCAGTGTTCTTTCAGTGTCAAGATAGGAGCCACGAGTTTTAACTAGATGGTTCCAAGGTGGGATGAAAGCAATGGTTAAGAGAGAGGACGACTCTGGTAATGGTTATAATTTTAGGGTTGCCTATAAATACAAAGTGTGATGCCCAAGATTGGATGAGATTCTGAACCCACGAATCTCCATTGCTTTCAACTGAATACTCATGCAGTAAGGCTCCCAGTGAAGAGAAATAAAAAGCTGATTGCTAAAAATCTGAACCTGCAATCTGAAAGCAGAGTTAAATAATGCTAGTGTTCTACAAACAAGATCAAGAAGTTGTTTCAAGTCCTGTAGAGGAGAAAAAAAGTAATTGAGTTTTATTTTGTATTGTCGTTCACATAGTGTAAAGTGACAGCTTGATTGTAAGCCAAAAAACAATCATACTTAGTGCTATTCTCTTGATTCATCACATTGATAATCAAAGAAAGACGAGAGCAAAGAATATAGTCGTATTTTATCCATATTATCTAACCAGAATAAAAACCTTTGTGCTTTTACATTACTGTTTTCAGTACCTATAACCCTACTACTAATCAACTTTCTCTAGTGTCAATCTAATTTTGATTAGATTGTGAGTTCTCGAAAAAGGGATTACCCCCTCCCTCGGTCTCACAGCAAGCTATATTGCGACTTTCAAGACAACTTATTCATCTTCCAAGGCAAAGATTTCATCCTCGTGCCATTGGATATTAAACTTATATTCGACATTGTTCAGGGGACAAATGAAATAACCAAAGAAGACTTGGACACGGTCAATCAAAGTGAATCTGTAACGCCTTGGCTTCCAGCTCAGCTGTTACATTGCATTATGTCGCTACAGACAAAATCCATAGCAATGCCAAACAACTCTATCGAGTTTTAGGTATAGAATTCAAGGGAACTACTTTTACATACCATTACATTTATAAAAGATAATCATATAATTATCTTACAATACACTTTTCAGTAACCGAAACGTAATACATCGCATCTTACAGTAACAGGAATATTAAACAACCATTTTAAAAGCTAAAAAGCCGTTCATCCTTCGTCCTGCAATTAAAATGTTACATGTTATCTTATAGCAACTATTATTAAACTGTCACATTATTTAAGTGTAACGTTCTAGATGCAGTGGGAGTTCGCTTTAACTCGTCCCAACTTCATTTCGCCCCATATTTGAAAATAAAACCCTTAATCTGTGAGCAAAAAGCTCAGTAACGTAGGGAGAAAAGTTCGATTTTCAGGAGGTTTTCCATCGACTATGGTAAATCGTGGAGAGTCCTTGAAGGAACCCCCGAAGGGAAGGAAGGAAAAGAAAATATATACTTAAGCCATATTAGTTAAACTATAATATTATAACAAATTTATGTGTCTTAGTAATTACATTATATCCATAGTATGTGTCTTTTCTTTAGCGTTATTATTTGATAAATAAGGACAAGACTTCATAAGACTAAACTTTGAAGAAATAAACAAATCCGACGACTTTAATGATAACCATGGGGATTTAACAATTGACGGGACAAATCTCTCTCAAGCATATTTTAAATATATATGATCCAACGGGTTAGCTAGACCCAATTGATATGTTCGGGTCTTCTGCAAAAGTTGTCCGGTGGCCCAGCCACCCACGACATCGCAGTGTCGTTGCGTGCATGCGAAGAGAACAAGTCTCCACGACATCGCAACTTCTCTCCCTAGCTAGTCTCCACTTACCCGTCACAATGACTCAACCAACATTACTCATCAAGGGTTTCAAGGAATGTTGGAAAACAACAGGTTTTTCATGATAACGCCAACGATCCCCATGATGACTTATTAAGAATTACAACGAACGATCCTTTCGTATCCAAGTAAGGACGTCAAGAACAACCTTTCCAACACATGACCCACATTAGGTCAAATTGTATTAACGCTTAAGAATTCCTCGCTTTTAACTTCTCGATGTTAAAGATTTATACCCGTATATCTTCATATCTTTACGATAGTATTGCTTTTCGTTTATTGTCGTAAAATTGGTATATTTATATATACGTACATATATCACTTAATATTGAGTGTTATAGTTTCATGTTCTCAACTCGTATCATACAATATATATTATGCGTGCGATATTTTTATCCTTTTCTCGATCGCATAATTTGACTTAATAATAACCCGATTGTCCTCGTGAACATAACTTTGTCCCTGCTATTATTTTCACAATTTAACGATAAATTTTATAAATCGTCAAAATTGACATAATTATGCAAAAAGTGCTTAATCGCAAGAGTTTATTCTCGATATAAATCATAAAAATTTCTAATTTGTCTCGATTTACGCACGATCGTCCCAACACTCCATCTTGACGTAACATTTAATAATATTGATCGTTTTTATCCATTTTTAAGCCAAGTTGTACATATTTCCCATCATGAGCTTAACGATTAACGTAACGATCACATCCTCGCCCTCCCAGCGGCATCGCTTCAATGTACCCATCATATCCGACCACCATCCCTTGTCATAATAGTATATTCACAGCATAAATATCACGCATACAAGATTGGGAAAAGGATTAGGTTACCTCCCGATCAAACCTTAATCACGCATGGATGGCCATAAGACACGTCAAACGCCCCTGCTGTCTTTGCTGCCAAGCTGCTGCCCACTGGTGGTTGATCTCCGGACGTCACCCAGCCGTTGGTGGTGATGGGAGGTAGGACACAAAACAATGCGGAATAAACCGTCTCCCACTTGTGTTAACCTGTTAGGAACCAAACAGA
>JAOVYX010000139.1:0-13921 GCA_035668315.1 Drosera spatulata | reverse complement strand
ATAAAATTTTTTGGGAACCTGAGCATGCTACACAAGCTTGAGATGGAGCAATAAATCATAATTAGACTTCAAAATTCGTAATTATTTCTTGAATAATCACAACACCTAATCGAACAAAATCGAACAAAATCAAGCAAACCAAAATCACAAAACTCAAGCAAACCAAAATCACAGAACTCAAGCAAAATCGACCAAAATCACAGAACTCAAGCAAAATCAACCAAAATCGAACATTAGGCAGAGCAACTACAATATTGCATTAGGCAGTGAAATATAAAAAAATCCCCAAACCAAAAACAGTATCAAGCAACACCAAATCACAGAACTTCTACAATATTATTTTCTAAGTTCGATACTACTGCACTTCTTTCACGTGTTGTACTTATATAACGGATATGATGTGGTTGATTATCTAAGATACCAAGTATCAGTATTGTTGCAATGAGAATGTAAATTTCTCTGTGAGGTACTTTCTTGCTCTCTGAGAAAAACATGATGAGATGAATTAACAGGCGATTGCTTTCATCAACGTCAGTATGATGATTTATATACAGAGGGTTCAGATATGATCTCCTATAATCATGTTAAATCGAACACCAAATCACAACACCAAATCAGTAGGCAGTGAAATCGAACAAAATCCCCAAACCAAAACTCATAACCAAGCAACACCAAATCACAGAACCAAATCAGTAGGCAGTGAAATCGAACAAAATCAACAAACCAAAACTCATAATCAAGCAACACCAAATCACAGAACCAAATCACAGAACCAAGTAACACCATGCTGAACCAACTTGCTCAACCAACCTTGCTGAATATTGCTGATGCAACCTTGCTCAAAACCACAACTTTGCCACCGGATCTTGCTCAAACCGCGCGTGTTCAACCGTGCTCAAATCCACGAAGCGGGAAAATTCGAAGCTTACAAATCCACGAACCGTGCTTCGATTCACCAAGGAGATAGCAGTGGCTACTATCAAAACGGAGAAATCACAACGGCTTCAATTGAGGTTTTGCTTCAAAAACAGGGAAAGTGTGCTTAATTTGCCAAAAAAGAGAACATACCCGAGACGTGAGCCTGCAATCAAGTTGAAAAAACTGGAGATCTGGTCCTCGAATCAAGCGTCCGGATTTGAGTAGAAAATGCAGATCTGATGAGGGGAGAGCCGGAGTGAAAATGTGTTTGAGTAGAAATTTGTTTGAGTGAAAATACAGATCTGATGAGAACAATTCTGATTTTGTGGAGAACAATAAAATATTAGCGACGGATTCTGTCGTTAACTGATATTATTAGCGACGGACGCCGTCGCTAATAATAATTAATGATATCAAATTTTTTCTAAGTGTGGAATGAACAAATATATTGACGGCGGCCGTCGCTAAATATATCAAAGTGAATGGAACGATTATAGCGATGGATCCGTCGCTAACATAAACCGAACCCTAACGTAGCGACAGATACGTCGCTAATAGTAATAATTGATATCAATATTTTTTTAAATTGTGGAATGAACAAATATTGCGACGGACTCCGTCGCGGATAACATATAGCGACGGATCCATCGCTAACCAGGCAGAAAACCCTAAAACTAACCCTAACACTAACATAAAAAAAAGCTTACCTAGGGAATCCGAGTCTAACACTAACATCAAATGTGATTTTGGGTACAAATTTCATCAAAAAATTTCATTATTCTCTTCAATATATAATTTGATTCCGTTTAAAAATTTTTACATTATATTAATATTCCAACATGATATATAACATTATCAACTTATAATTTTTGTAAAATATGTAAGTGTTTTTTTTCTAAATCAATTCATGTGTTTTGGGGTAAGAATGTTATATTCATAATTTTATATGATAAACATGCGTGTATAAACATTAAAAAACATATTTTAATTTAACAAAAATTAGTTTTGTTACGAAATCCGTCGCTATAAAATTATAAGTTAAATTACACAAATTTTTGTCAAGTGTTTGAGAAATGGACATATATTAGCGACGGATTCCGTCACTAAATTATTATTTTAGCGACGGAATCCGTCGTAAATATAACCCTAGAAACCTTGAAACCGAACCCTAAACACGTTTTTCTCCTTAAACGCTACTTCCAATGTGATTTTGGATACAAATTTCATCATAAGATTGAATTTATCTCTTCAATATATAATTTCATTTCTGTTTAAAATTTTTTACATTATATTAAATTTCCAACATCATATATAATATTATCAACTATAACTTTTGTAATATATATATATATTTATATATATATATTCTAAATAAATTTATATGTTTTTAATGTAAGAATGTTATATTCATAATTGTATACGATAAACATGCATGTATAAACCTTAAAAATTATATTTTAATTTAACAAAAATTAAAATTGCTATGAAATCCGTCTCTAATAATTAAGAATAATGTGTTAGCGACGGAGTCCGTCGCTACAGTATAATTATATACATAAGGAATTTTTTTCCAGCCTAGCGACGGTTCCATCGCTATAATAAATCAACAACATTATAGCGACGGATCCGTCGCTATAATGATCGTAAAAATTTCATTTCAATTTTATTCATTTAGTGCTTCAATTTAAATTATTTGTGTAACATAAATCAGCGACGGATGTTGACTTTTCCGTCGCTAAATGTGTTTTTCTTTTCTTTTTTTTTTGGTAAATTTATTTTGCGACGGATTCCGTCGCTAATTTTAAGTATTAGCGACGGACTAAATCCTCCGCCATTAGTCTCCGTCGTTAGATGTTGATTTTTTGTAGTGGCTAGATGTCCCAATCTCAAGTGCCAAAGCCTGACTCGTTCTTGATGATGGACTTGAGACAATTGATGGAGATAGCGGTGAATACTCTCTTTCTAGACATTTTGACTCTGGCTATTGTTTCATCTTTGTTTATGATGGTGAGAGTGAGATCCTTCATCGAGATCTCGTATCCTTTTTCCAAGAGTTGTCCCAAACTTAGGATATTAATTTGCAAGTCAGGAATATAGTAGACATTATAGATGTACCTCTCGTCATATGCTTTTGTGTTGATCAGGATGTCACCTTTTTCTTTAACGGGGACCTTCGAATGATCTCCGAAAGTGAATTCACCACATACTGACTCGTCTAGCTTTGTGAAATACTCCTTGACGATGCACATGTGATTGCTTTCTCTTGAATCCAAAAACCAAGTATGTTGATTTTTGCTTTCTTGGCCCTTGGGTACCGAGAGAATAGTTGAGCCATCTGCTGCTAGATTCTTCTTATGTTTGCTCCACCAGTCATAACTGTAGTGACTATATTTGCCATAATTGAAGCACTGGATGTGTAATCTGTCTTCTTGGTTGTATCTACAACGACCTCGACCTCATGCTCCTCGGCTTCTTCCTCGAAGATTTGACTGCTCCCCATTGGTCTCATGGTTTTCACCATCATAGCTGCTTTGGAAAGTTTGTCTTTCATGCCTTTTGTTAGGACTTGAGTTTCCTCTAGAGCCTCCTCTTCCCCACTATCCTCGACCTTGACCACGTTGTCCATCGCCTCGAACATTTAGCTGATTTTCGAGAGCTTGCTTCAAGTTATCAACTTGGTTCTAGTTCTGATTCATTCTTTGCTCATGAGCTTGTAAAGAACCTTGTAACTCGTCGATGGAAATAGTTGAGAGATCCTTTGACTCTTCGATCGCTACAACAATGTACTCGAATTTCGAGGTCAGGGATTGCAAGACTTTCTTTATTATTCTCATATCATCAAGCGTCTAGCAGTTTCTTTTCATTTGATTCGTCACCGTTTGAACTCTACTGAAGTAATCAGCTATCGGTTCTCCATTTTTCTTCTCCAAGTTTTCAAACTCTACATGCAGAGATTGAAGCTGCACCTTTTTAGCTTTGTCTGCACCTTGATAAGAGTTCCTCAGAACCTTCCATGCCGCTTTTGAAGATTTCGCATCAGAAATCTTCTCAAAGGCCGACTCATCTACCCCTTGGTAGATTAAGAACAACGCCTTCTTGTCTTTCTGTCGTGACTCCTTTAGCTCCGTTCTCTGAGTGTTTGATAAAGCTGCTTCAACAGCTTGGGACTGGCTCTACATAGCCTCCTTCAACGAGCTCCCATAGATCTTGGGAACCAAGCAATCTTTATTTGTATGCTCCAGTTATCATAATTGGACTTAGTCAGCTTCGGGATTTGAGGTTGGATCTTGTTCGCCATCTCTTAGATCTCTTAGGAACGTCGAAATCGTGCTAGCTTTGATACCAATTTGATAGAACAAAACTACTTGAGATATATTTATTGAGAAACTTCACAACTTAGGATTTTGCCTTTGTTCTTGATTATTGAATACAAGAGAGGAGTTTAGTATTTCCCAGGCATAAATCTTCTGCTTATATATTACCCAAGTTCTATACCGTAAACAATATAATTCATTACCATCATTTAATAGTCACTTATTTATCCCCTACGTTTGTTATCTTGCAAATAGAGCTCATCCTCATTTACTGCAATCAACACTCCTTGTTATTTACTTCAACCAAACGTGTTTGATAGCGAACACACATAGCATGCATTCACAGTTGAAGAGAATTGAACCATGCCATGTTGTGGTTGTTGGCCTTCTCAAAACTTCAGCAAGAAGTGTATTTCGTCCCAATAGTGCCATTTTCACTGTACATACCTCTCGTCATGCTGAGTGTTGGTGTTGGCAGCCGTATAACCTCCCATAGACTAATAGCACCATGAGGTAGCTGCTTGATGTCATCCTAGTTAACCTGAAATATTCGATGTCATGCAATGTTGTTAGAGATAGCAACCTTGAAATATTCACATAGAAAAATGACGGTGAAATATGCTTGAAATTTCCATTGATAAATATCTTGGGAATCAAAGAATCAACCTATTGTATCACGCTCGAGCACAGAAGCGAAATACAAGGCATTGGCTATCACTGCTGTAAGCTTTAGTCGATTCAATTTAGTCATAGATTGGTACAGAACACCACGTCATTAGCATAAACGAATACAGAATTACCTATAGAGGTAATTCTGATTCTGGATCTGCATTGGAAATGAATACGCTTAGGCGGAGCTGGTATTACTCCTCTGATAACCTCGGTCGCTGGCTCAGAAGAGACGACCTAGCTCACATATATAGAAGTTCTAATGGACCCTTCCATCACGGGCTCGTTAGGCCTGACCCATTGGGCCTGAAGCCCAGCCCACACCAGTCAACCCATATTTGACTTGATTAAGTGTTCGTTAATCATGCTTTACTAGACCAATTAACTAGCTTGATTAATTACAATTGATAAACCCACACTTATGAGAATATTAAAATTAATAATCTAACATCATCCCACTTGGGTTGTATCAATTGTCAAAACTATTTTGAAAACGACTTCACTTTAAAAAACAAAACATTATCAGGCTAATCTGATTTTTCAAAATTTGCACGCACTTTAACAAAACTGATTGGTTTAGTAATACTCTTCAAGTTGATCCGGTCCCATACAGTTTTAAACTTTGAATCGTGGCAGCACTACATCTTTCATACAGGCAACACAGGACCTTCCACGGTCACAAAGTTTTAGCCTCTACTAACATGGAATGAATATGATAGTGTGACAAGTTGATAACACTCAAAGGATATCTTGATGTGTTATGAAAACACCCTAATGAGAATCCTTCTGTTATCATCTTGTCAATCGTCGATTTTCTCTAACCTTTATGCATTACCGCAATGAGAAAATCATAGGTTCAAATGAACCCTTGTATGTCTCAACCTAAATACCATATGGTGAATGTAATGTGTCTCAAGACATACCCTGAAGACTACCCCAAGTCTTGGCTCAAGATTGACACAAATCTTAAGACTTTCGAAACATGAAGTCAATATAACTGAAAATGCATTATTTGACTTCATTACAAATGTACAATAGAACAGATGAAATAAAACCCAGAGGAGCATATAAAATACATTACTCCCACTAAACAATAGCATCCCAAGATGCTCCTAAGCCCATGCTAGCAACATGTCTCTCACATACATAAGGACGAAGGCCTTAGTTAGTGGATCTACAACCATGTCATCTATTCCAATGTATACTTTACCTCTATGAGTTTAGACCCTGTGATACTCCTATTATTGTTAACAAACAACACAATGGAGTTATTAACATAGAACAAGCGGATAGGTCTAAACACAAAGTCAACAACATTCAGCTTTTGCATGAAATCCCTTAGTGTGATGGTTCGATTGGCTGCTTTATAGCATGCTACAAATTCTGCCTTCATGGTTGAACATGCAACCTGCTTCTGTTTCTTACTTTTCCAGGACACAGTTCCGCCTGCCATCATAAACACATAACTTGAGGTGGATTTTGTATCATCTGGATAACTACCAAAGTCAAAATCGATATAGGCTTCAAGCTATAGAATCTCCACTCTGCGATATGCCAACTTATAATCTTTGGTTCTCTTCAAGTACCTCAACACCTTCTTGGCAGCTACCCAATGATCCTAACGTGGATTAGGCTGATATCTACCAAGAAGTCCAGCTACAAAAGCAATATCCGGTCTTGTACACACTTGAGCATACATAATGCTCCCAACTGCACTTGCATAAGGTACTTTCTTCATAGCTTCTCGCTCTAGATCATTCTAAGGACACTGTAATAACCTCAACTTATCACCTTTAGTAACAGGTGCCACTCCAAGTTTGCAATCCATCATGTTGAACCATTCCAGAATACGATCAACATATGCCCTCTGAGACAAACTTTACAAATGACGAGAGTGATCTCTAGCAATCTGTATACTAAGAAAAAAATTGGCTTCTCCTAGATCCATCGTATCGAATTCTCTCGACAACAAGCACTTTGTCTCATGGAGTAAAATCAGATCACTACTGGCGAGAAAAATATGATCCACATAGAGAATGAGAAAAATGAAATTGCTCTCATTGATCCTATGGTATATGCATGGATCCATTAGATTCTCCTGAAAATCCAAAGAAGTAACCACACAATCGGAACGCAAATACCACTGTCTGGATGCTTTTTTCAGTTCATATATCGACTTTCTAAGTCTACATACAAGATGCTCATTGCCTTCAATGACAAAACCTTCACGCTGCACCACGTAAACATCTTTATTAAGACCGCCATTGAGAAAAGCAGTCTTCACATCCATCTGATGCTACTCCAGGTTAAAGTGAGCAGTCAGTGCCATAATAATTATCAAAGAATCTTTACTGGATACTAGAGAAAAAGTTTCTTTACATTCTTTTTCTTCTCTCTGAGTAAAGCCTTTTGCCACCAATTTGGCTTTAAACCTCTCAATTTTTCCATCAGGATGCAAGTCATTTGCAACCAATAGGCTTGCATCCTTCAAGTAACTCACATAGCTCCCAGACACCATTATGCTTCATGGACTGCATCTCATTCTTCATGGCATCTATCCAGAAGTCTGCTTAAGGACTAAAAGTAGCAGCTGAGTATGTCACTAGATCAATAACACAACCAATGTCATAATCTTGTTCACACAGATAGACTTCATAATAATGAGGAATAGCCGCTCTCCTCTCTCTTGTGGATCTACTTGGTGGAACCTCTGATTATACAACTGGTGCTTGAGAAGTATTAGCGAGAACAACATCGCTTATTAGTGGTTGCCCCTAATCAGAGACAGCTGTCGGTGCAGATGGCTCGACTCCCACTGAAACAGGCAATGTTGAAGATAAAGTAGACAATAAACTATCCTGCTCTACCACATCTAACTCTAGAAACTTAGCTGTTTGCGATTCCATAATTCTGGCACCTCCAAAAGGGTTATAGAACCTATATCCCATTGAATGTTCTAAGTAACCAACAAAGTAACAACGGATAGTTCTGGCATCCAGCTTACTCAGAATTGGATTCCATAGCTTCACCTCAACAGGATATCCCCAAACTCGAAAATGTTGTAAGCTAGGTTTTCTTCCAGTCCATATCTCGAAAGGAATGAGAGGAATTGTTTTGCTGGGCACTCTATTGAGTATGTATAGCGCTGCCTTCAAGGCTTTTCCTCATAAAAAATCAGGCAAATTAGTTCTGCTAACCATACTCCTGACCATATCTAGCAAAGTACGATTGCGTCTTTTTGCCACAACATTCTGCTCAGGACTACCAGGCATAGAAAACTGAGCAATAATTCAAGAATCTTCCATTACTTAGCAAATGGGCCTTTAAGCTGTCCAGTATCCCTATGTTTGTCGTAGTACTCACTGTCTCGGTCAAACTTGTCCACCTTAATGACTTTTCCTAACTGTTTCTCGACTTCAGTCTGAAATATCTTAAATTTCTCAAGCGATTCAGACTTTTCTTTAATGAAGAACAGATATCCATATAGGGAATAGTCATCAATGAAAGTAATGAAATTGGAGTTTCTACACAAGGTGGTTATATAGGGACCATTGATATCTGTATGGATCAAATCCAACATACCTGAACTTTGGACTGTTGTTTTGTTCTTTATTTTGGTCATTTTACCTCTACAACTATCGACACATGTTTCCACATCACTGTAATCAAGAGTAGCTAAAACATTGGATTTTACTAATCTTTAGGCTCTTTCTTTAGAGATATGACCCAATCTTTTATGCCATAACATGAAAGACAAATTTTTTAGTAAAGGACTTTTAGATGTGACATTGCAAACATTATAACATGCATAGATGTCTGTGGAAGCCAAGCACAATCTATATAGACCACGATATAAAGTACAATGTCCCACAACATTGAAACCAAAAGAGATATTGAACGTAAAGTTCTTTATCTCAAAAACATAACCAGCAATATCTAACGAGGGAACTGACACTAAGTTCCGTCTGAAAGATAGAATATAGAGAGTGTTTAAACATTAACTTGAAACCAGGCACCAAAGGAGACAAACATCTCCCACAAACTCTACATCAATATCTAAGTTATTACTAACCGTGATCTCTGATTCATCCTGATTTGGTCTCATTTTGTTTATGAACCCTTGTACAGTAAAAGCAACCCAATCTATTGTTTATGAACCAAGCTTTAAACTTACGACAATCCCTTTTTCACATGACCAACCTTCTTACGAAAGAAGCATTGATCGTCTTCCATCTTATTAAAAGAAGATGTATCTTTAGGTCCCACCCCATAGGTCTGGTTAGAATCCCTACAAGACTTACGTTTATCCCGAGGAGCCTTTCCCTTAGAGGTATTGCGTTTGTGAAACTTACGACCTGAGGTAAACAAGACAAGCTGACCTTTCTCTTTCTTGAGCATCTCCTCTTCTGCAACAGCCCTTGCAATCAGATCATTGGTAGACCACGTCTCATCTTGAGAATTATAGTTGGACTTGATGATGTTGAATGTGGTAGGAAGAGTATGAAAGACTTGATGCACAATGCAGATATCTGGAAGAACCACTTTAAGTGCTTGAAGCTTGGTCTAGAAATCCACCACCCGGATAATATAATCCTTGACACCCTTGACTCCATCATATCTCATCTCAAAAAGCCCTTACAGAAGTGTCCCAATTTCTACATTGGATAAGACACGATACCTTTCGCGATTGCTTGTAGCAATTCTTAGCTATACAGTCAGCTGATTGGCCACTCTTCAAGTGTTCCAAAATTGTTCTCCTCATGGAGTGCAAATAGATTATGTTGTTTTTCAACCAAGCGGTTTGTTTCGCCCTGGCATTAGCACTACTTTCACCTTTAGGAGTCGCTGGCTTATCCAGAATTAGTGCCTGATGCACATCGGCTATCTTAATGGCAAAGAGAAAATCCTCTTTTCATTTCTTGAAATTAGAGCCATTAAGCATATATATTGTAACCATTTTGTTGTTGATTGAGAAGGTGACTGAAACAAATGACAATTAACACCGTGTAAGTAATCAATGTGTAACTTGAGAAATTGTATAAGCATACACATTGAAGACTACACCCATTATCAAGTAAACATCTTTGGGCTGAATACAAGATATTGCACACTACAATCCCAAGGGAGCGTGACCGACACATGGATTATAATGTACAATCTTATAATCCACATCTGCCTTTAAAATAAAACCACAATTAGAACATCCATTATATGAAAATTTACATTGTCCATCACCTTTACCAAATATATCCATAGTCCTATATTTTTCATAAACATAAACAACTAATATGAAGGGAAATATTGTGACAATCCTTTAGGATAGTATGAAAAAATAAAAGAAATTGGAGAGTCATTTTTTTGGGTGACTATTATTAAAAATAAAAATAAAAGAAAATGTGACTATTACTATATATAAAAAAAGATGATTTAATTTAAAAAGAAAAAAATGATCCCTCTAATAATTTTCTTCTTAACCATGGTATAAAAGGAACTAAACAAAACAATACTTCGATATTTCCTGATTTTCTGTTACGAAATAATTATATACAAACATCACTCTTGTTTTGGGTGTGAGACATAAAATTAAAAACAAGACTTTACACATTAAAAACAATTTTTTTATTAAGACATCAATACTTCCATTGCAAATCTCGCAAAGGCTCACTTTTATCGTCCCAACGTTGCTCAACGGAATCCTTGCAACCTTATCAATTGCGGCATATTAACTCCAGAACTCCCACTCCGACATACTAATATAGGTAGCGTTGTGGTTAGAAGTATATCAATGAGCACGTCGTAGGAATCCGGAACGATCTGACTATCGCATTCTAAATCATAATCGCCATTGATTCCAGATGAATTAGGGAAAGGGTTAAGAGAAGCCGATTTAGGGGGTGTCGATTGCGAATATTGATTCAAATTTGGGATATTTTTAATCCTCTCAACACAAAACAAATTGAATTAATCTCATTGTTGAGCTTTGAATCTTCCTCCTCACATACAAATCAACACACACAATATATCGTCGCATTACAATTGACACACAACATACCTCTTTTCACTCTCCTTACATTACAATACATCTCAATATGATCAAACACACATCTCTCTTCATTCTCCTCACCCATCCTCCGTCATCACAATTGACCTCTCCACTATGACCACCTCTCCAGCACCACAACCACATTTTCATATATAGTTTTAAAAGTAAAAAACAAAGCACCCCCGCTCTCTTAACTCTTTCCACAACAACAACAACTCTTCTCTTCCTCCATCGAAACCCAAATCAATCTTTCGAACAACTAATTAATCGAAAATAACATCTAAACAAGTATATAACAAAAAAAAAAATCTACAGAATATAAAAGTTCGAATTCATCCACGGACCATCAATCACAAAACTCATATCTCTACAAAATGTCTCTCTATCGCACCGTTTCCTACCAACTGGGGCAGGAAATCTTCATCATCATGCCAAACCCTTCTCGCCAACCCCATCCGTATTTGCCAAACGGGCCGACACAACAAATGAAGGACCTAACCTCGGGTAGTAGTCCACATGGAAAGGTGTACCATCAATGGCCTGAGTAACAGCCTACACAACCGCATTCGGATTGGGTTTCGATCATGTACAAACAGCATGGCGAATCTCGACTAACACCTGGTTAGCATTCACACACATCTATAAAACCAACACGTCACCAGGTTGTAACTCCTTGTTATCTAACGACTCAAGCAATCCGTAGGTTACCCTGTAACTACTGCCACCCGTGACAAAGAATTTGCATTCGGAAAGAATCCCAGTCGGCAAAACTAATTGGATTTGCTTGAAGTTCTGATCTATATTTCCAACCACAGGGAATATTCGATGTGCGATCATCAGAGGGATTACCAAACAAAACCGACCTTCTGTGTCCGAATTGCTGAGAGATTTTCTCATCACCATGAAGTCTCCAAATCTGTCGTTCACCTCCCTGTTTCCAACCTCATTCACATTCCCCTCTCCTCATTCCCAAGTTCATCAGTGGCAATCTGAACTAGACCAATCCTTGAAATCGGTTCATCGTGATCATCCCAAAGGCCATCAATAGATGTAAGACGGCACTGAAACCCATGAATCAATCATCCACATGGGTAATATTGCTTTCACTATTCATCTCGCCCATCAATCATGATCAATTATAAATATATAATTTCAATGTATGAATTTTTTTTTATTGATCGTCCGAATATGAACTCATTATTATTTTGTAATCGTCTATATATATGTCAACTTTCATTTGCTTATTTTATGGGAGATTCATCCAAAACTATAAAAACTTGAAAACATTCCAAAATCATACACGCGGGAAAAAAATTCCAAAAAACAAACAATTTGTTTAGGCGCACTGTTTTTTCCAAAACAGAGCGCCTTAAGAAATAAAATAGAACGACTTTTAAAATAATTAAAATGATAGGAAATTCGATATTAATAATTCACAAAACAGAGCTTCAATGTCTGCACAATTCTCACAAATAAACTGATACTCACATTCCAACACACAAAGGACTGTAAAATCACCATAAATCCTAAAGAAATTAGAGATCACATCTTGTATTTCAACGACAAAATATATTCCACATGTAATACCCGGGAATTTTGGGAGTTTTGAGATGAATATATAACGTTATGACTTTAAATTAAATCGTGCTAAAAAGTTATATATTTAAATCTAAGAAATATTTGATTAATTAAATCAAATATGACGATGGATTATTTTGGGATGATTAGTTGAACACGCCAATAAACGTTACGAATGAATAACGATACATTGTTATAACGTTATAAACGTTGCGCGCAAGGACTATCGATTTAATCCCAAAACAATGAATAATGACTTGGAAGGTCATATTTTCATACACGGAATAAATCTATCGATGCAAATAGATTTTTCATGGATTAATATTACGAAATTTGGGTGAATAATGGACTGAACGAGACGCTTCGTGGAACGAAACGTGGGATGTTCGGCCACCTTACCTAACTCCTCACTTTTCCCTCCACTTTCATCCCCGCACACCTCCACTTCTCCCACTCCACTCCCGCACACACCCACTGCCACTCTCCCTTGCCTGCCACCAGCCAGCCGCCGCAACTGCCACCATCTCCGGCCACCTCTCCTGTAGCCGCCATCATCATCAACAACATCATCATTATCATCATCATCTTCGTCATCATATCACCACACCGTTACCACCATCATTTTCATCATCATCACGAGGTCCAATCCAAGACTACGGGCAGCAGCAGCGTGGAGGGGAGGATCAGCATCGGCAGCTCGGATGAGGGACGCCAACGGATCCATCCGTGTGCTCGTGTGCATAAGAAAAACCAAACGTGTTCGAGGTTACCTCACTCGTCTCACACACCTCTTCTATTCGGTCACAGACGTTCTTTACTTTCGTGCATGTTTTGGAACATGTTTTGATGTGTTTGATGTGTGTGGAATGGATTGGATGCGTTAAAACGCGAATTGAGCGATGCGGTGTCGGCAGGGAGGTTTCTTGCAGGATTCTGGCTGGAGATCTGTAGCGCCCGCGACCATCCTGGTTCGCGATCGCGACGTAAGAAAAATAGGAATTTTCCTGCACAATGTCGCGCCCGCGACGGGGGTCGCGCTCGCGACGGCTCAATGTTACGGCCGCGACGACCTTCTGGCCAAGAAAAATACATTTCGTGCCCCGAATCTTAAACTTAAATGAGTATTTGAGATATATAACACATATGCATGGAACTATATCGTCAAACGTGCATAAACGATCACGTTTGACATGTACTGGGGTATTTGGGGTTGAAATGAACTAGAAGGTACCCTTATAAAATATATACCCTCAGGGAAAATAAATGAAAGTGACCATTAAATGATTAATAAAAAGGGAACGGGGGATGTGGAGCATAGTGACACTATCCATGTGAACTAATGAAAAGAAAACGAATAAGAAATATCGCCTTCTTGAACTGATAAGGACGGCATTGACAT
>JAOVYX010000138.1:0-13922 GCA_035668315.1 Drosera spatulata | reverse complement strand
GGTGTATGCCAGGGATAGGTGGAACCTTTCTTACCCTTCCTCTCCTTCTTTCCTTCTCGACTTGAGAAGGGCATCCTTTCTCCAAGTCGGGAGTGGACGGACATGCGATCTTCTGAGGTGGATTCTCCCTTTTTCAGGCCCCTGCATCGATCCTGCACCGCCATTTCAGTCTCAGCGAATACGTGTTGGCTGATTTTTACCAACAAAGTTGTATACGTCCAAGGATGCTTCAGGCTCAGGTCGTATGTCAGGACTCTGTTCTCCAGTCCCCTGACCAGAGCTCGACAAATGTCGGAATCCTCCGCCTTCTCAATGTGGATAACTTCAGAGTTGAACCTCTGAACATAGCTCCTCAGGTTTTCACCCGGTCTTTACTTTACCCCATTGAGGTGCTCGGAGGTCAGATGGATCCTTCGACTGTTTATGAACATGGCGGTAACTGCTTTAG
The DNA here is from genome assembly GCA_035668315.1 of Drosera spatulata. NCBI lineage: Eukaryota > Viridiplantae > Streptophyta > Magnoliopsida > Caryophyllales > Droseraceae > Drosera > Drosera spatulata. Next base: position 13,474 of record JAOVYX010000138.1, on the reverse strand, counting down.
GCAGGGCCTCGAATAATCCAATAGATCCCGAGAGGAGCCCGTTGAACCACACCCGAGCTGATCCCCTGAGCGAGGTTTGGAAGGCCTTGTAGATGATGTCATCCGATGCCCCGCACAGTTTCATGGAAGTTCAGAAGGTCTGGATGTGATCAAAGGATCCTCCGTCCCATCATAAGGTTCCATCGCGGGCATCTTGAACTTATCGTGCAGGACTTCTCTATTGATTTCGGGAGTGAAGGGTTTTTCCATCCTCAGTCCGACTTCGTGCTTCGGGTCTCGAGGAGTCTCTTTGATTATCTTGAAGAGCTCCTCGACCCTTTCATTCAGTTCTTTGTTAGGGTCTAGAGTTGTCTCCACCTTTTTTGGCTCTTCTCGGGAACAGTTTTCGGCCGATCTTGAGTTCAGGAGACTTCTTAGGTCCTCTGCAGGGGTGATTGAGTGGGAGTGGGTGTGTATAGATTCCCCCTATCCCTCCTGTGGATCCTTGTGTCGGTTTAGGTGATGCCTGAGGTCGGACTGGGATGCCGTTCTTTGTTGGTCTGGTCCCGAAGAGTGGGAGCAACTCAGGCTGAACGCTAGGTCCTGTTCCGACCTGAGGCGGGGGCAACCTTTGGTTCAGGAGGTCGGTCATTTTCCTCGTAATGGGTGAGATGCGCTCCTCCATTTGGAGTCGGAGTTGGTTCAACATCTCAATCGTTACCGCTTCTACATTCTCCCCTGGTCCCGTCACCTCATCCTCCCGGCCTGCTTGAAGGACAGGGAGTCGGGATGGCCTTTGTTATTCACTGTTACGAGCTTGTTGTGCCTGATCTCGGACACTCTGACGACTTCGTGTCATTGGATCTGGCCCTACGGTGGGAGCAAAACCGTTTGTGCCGAAGTCGGGAATACAGGGTCCGAGTTCGGAAGTTGGGGCTGAGCTTCTTGGGCTCAGGTGGGGGTTTGCTGGATAGATTCATTTGGGCCTGGTCCTGACACGAAAACCTACACGGATCAGAAACAACAAGCTCGGTTAGTCGGGCTCGAGATGGGATCCTCGGGAACCGACTTCGATGCCTAAGTCAGTTTTTTATCCAAGAATGACTGAAATGACAGAGTTGAGGTCCCAAGAGATCTTATCTTTGTGGGTAATAAATGAGAATATTTATAAAATACTATTCACCCTTTTCATGATGGACACTTGTCTCCATCTTAAAAGGTGTAGGATTTACTCATCCATAAGGTGTCACTTGCCCTTTTCTAATAAGCTCTTGGCTTAATGGTGTTGGATCTTTTATTGGACCTTTAACCCATTGGATCATAATAGTTTTGCACCAATAATGTCCCATGAAAATTTAATGTTGAAAGTATTTGTCTATAAGAGTACTTAACAGTTCATGCAATAGGGTACGTATATTATGCTCCCATCTTTAGTTTCACTGAACACCCAAATCATTGCAATAACTAGTCAACACTCAATGCCAAAATTTAAAAGCAGAATAGAGGGGAGAATTGCTTAACCAAATTCCCAAGAGTTGAGAAAGGCATGAAAAATCGAACGGATATATATGACTAATGTCTTAATGTGTCCTATCTGACTCTCTTAATCTCCACTACTTGGATTAGCAAAATACAGGAGACAAAGTTCGAATTGATGAAAGGAATCGCATTATGTGTCGGGCTTGAGTTATGGACAACAATGCATTATCACACATCTTTCTTGAGATAATGATCCAATTGATATGTTCCTATATCCAACAAATATGGACACCCAAATAAAAACAGGAGCCAAAGCTAATTGAAATTCGACCAAATGATAATAGGTCCAATTATTATGTTAACATCCATCATATACCATCTTTTAGACTAATTATCCATTGATCGCTTCTTATATCCAGGAAAAGAATACCAATACAGTAGCATTGATCCACAAATCATCATATTACATAGACTTGATCACATACCAGCAGCTGCAGCTGTAACAACATCACCCATGGAGTCTCTTGCATCAACAACCAACCTTGTCCTGTAATGAGGCCGCGACGCATATAAATCCGCCAGCGCCATGTTTATGCAGCTCAGCCCCATTTTCCCTACCCACATCCCCATGTCTCCCACCACCCCTACCTTCACCTCCACCACCTTGTGGTCATCACTGGCGACAGCAGTATTCTTAGTACCATTCGTTGCATCGCCTGTTGATAGACCACCCATTAGGACCAGCAAACACAAAGCAGCCAAATGGATATTTCGAATGTGACAGTTTGCAATACTACTCGGCTTTTTCTTCATCATCTTAGCTTCCAACAATGGCCCTATGTCACTTGAGGTACTATTTTAGAAGAGAAGGGACTGTGATCTTTTCACTATAGCTCAAATGGTGGTTGAGATCAATTCTTTATATACACATGCATCTATGTATACATTATCTAAGTTTTATTTAATTTATTTATATAGGCAAATAATAGTACTAGAAACTATTAACTAAATAATTATTATCCATTCAACCATATTAAAAAACAATAGGGTGAATTGGTTAAAAATACCCAATGCAACTTTTTCTTACATTTTAGTACCCATTTCGATTTGTGAACTGTAAACAAAGGATCTGTGAATTGCAAACGTAACAAAAACTTATATTGGATACTTTTGTCCAATTTACCTAAAAACAAATGAAGAAATGCAGCAAATGTTAAGAATGTTGAAATTCAAGTCTGGTCAAGGTGTGGCTAGATAGCTATAGCGAAGAGTAGTAAGTATTAGGGCTTAGGGAATATGTGTTGTTAGCATTATGGTGGAGATTAAATAATTAGGAAATTTTAAAAACAAAAACAGTTTTCAAAAAATTTTCACCGTTGGATGTGTCATAGCAATACACAATTTATATGTTGCTATCAACAAACTCCCTTTTTTTTTAAGTATTAATTTTTCTTAGAAATTACCTCTAATTTATTGATATATCAGCTGGTTGTGTTCTTGTTAATTAGACATTCATTGACTTGACGATGTGGCGTTGCAAGAATCTTTGCTTGCAATAAATAATACTCCAATTTGTTCGGGAGAAATTATACATATATTTCATAGACCTTGTATCTGGTCCAGCTGTACTATTGAATTCTTGCATAGAAGCTTGAATATGTGTGTAGACTAAATATAAACAGTTCAATTAAGTCGAAAAAATGTGGGTCTTTTGTGTGGTTAGTTCCATCCATGATAACTTTATCAGAATAAATGTAACTGTCAATTCACCTATGAATATGAGAGAACATGTTTTGAGTACTGATTATTTATCAAATGATTGAACTGGGATCAAGCTATCCATATGCAGGACTTGGTCACATTAACAAATAGATGCAGCATATCCCACATTCCCTTGCGAATCGATAATGCATGTTTTATGCGCATCCCCGATTCCTCTGGCATTGCTTCAGAAACGATGGAATGACAAGAATCTACGATTTCCCTATACTAGTCTATTAGTCGTTCCGAGCATACAATTATCCGACGTGTATGAGCAAGAAAGTCAAGAGGAGAAAAGAGGGAGAGGCGAAAGAGGAAGCTGCACACGAAACTTCTGTATTTACCTGTAATACACGATAAACGAGTACTCCGACAATGAAATTAGAAATACAAAAAAACAGTAGATTTTGTAGGCACTTTCTGAACAAGAGCTTATGCAGTACTATATGACTAGAAATCAAAGAGCAGAATTAAATTTAAATGGTCCATATAGTGATAACCAATCGATGGCGCCAATGACATTAGAACGCTAAAAAATAACTAAAGATACAGCCTGCACAAGATACTTACTTGAAACGACAGATTGCTTTTCAAACAAGGATAAATGATCAAGTTCAAACTTCTGACTTTCAAGTATCTTTCATCACGCTCAATTTGACAGTCTTTCTCAACTTCATTGAACAAGTCATATATCAGGTTAGGCTACAGAAACAAAGAAGAATTAAAATCATTCGCCAAAGTCTCATACTAAACTTAATAAAATACCATAGTTCACAAATGAATGCTGGCTTCGGAACAACTAAATTAACAGGGAAACAACTACACTTAAATGGCAGGATTCCCCGGGAAAAAGAAGAAAAAGTAGCTGAGTGTGAAACTCCTGTTACTGCCTCTTTCAAAAAGTAAAACAGCTGGCCGTTGAGCTTTATTAGTCCGTGGTGGATCATTTGGCGGCAATTTCTCGCTCCAGATGCTGGCTGGCTTTTCCGAAAGCCAGAAGTTCTTGCATAAGTGACTGCATTTTAAACTGGATCCCGCTTATTGGATCAGGACGATTTTAGATTTAATACGGTCTACTTCGTGAGTAAATGCACATAATATATTTGCATTCTTGAAATCAATTTTTGATGAATGCAAAATTAATGTCTAAAACGTGATATTTAATGTATGTCAAATAATTTATTGAAATGATGTGAAAAAATTATTTATCCACATTGAAGATGAAAAAGGAAGAATGAAATCATAAATAATAGATGTTGGTTTATTGACTGTATAAGAACGCCACGTGTTTAGAAGTAAATAATCTAGGCCCAAAACTAATTCCAACTTGATATTGTGCTTGAGACTTTGTTTTGGCATTGAGTTTATGCTCAATGGGCCTGTTGTGGCATTCGGCCCATGATTGTGTTCAACTGCTCATGTTGGGCCGGTTGTGTCCGAGCCCAATCAGTGCGCTTCTGGACAAGGTGCGTCTTGGGGTGTCATGGGTTGTGGGTCACGACTAGTGAGCGCAATGGGTGGGACTTGAGTCATATCTAAGGATGTTAATAGGGGCAGATTCGATTAATTAGTTCGATTAAAGAAATCAAATCGTTTATTAATCGGTTATATTTTTTAAAATCCTAATTATTTATTATTCGATTACAGATAAATGATTAAACGAGTTTTAACCGGTTATGGTTAACCGGCTTAGTTATATGGCATTAAATGGATTTTTTCGACCGATTAACTGACAAAAACAAAGTAAACCGACTAAATCGACTCATACATAAGTACATATGGGAACTTGTTTACATCACCTGCTACAAAAACCACCATTAAAAAAATTACAACACAAAGTCCATAAAAACCAAAGCAAAACAGCCAACAATAAGGATACATTATTGTTTGTATCAGAAATTGTCATAAGATCATGCGATTGTGGATCGAAGATCTAGATGATAATGATGATGGAATTGTCTGATGATGATCAAAACCAAAAGAGAAAAACCATAAACTAGTATCGTGTATTGAATATATGATTATCAAGTTGGGGGGTCTTTGCCTTGGATCCTCCTATATTTATAGACGTTACATGGTAGGATGATAACCTTATCTTTTAGGAAATTCCCTTAGAAAGATATGTAGGTTAATATCTTACATAAAAATTGTCCAATGCTAAAGATTTCTATCTCCATGATTAACCTCCAAATCTCCTTATTTAATAATCATCTTATATCTTTACTAAAATATTACTTTTACGATCATGCCCCCGAGCTTTGCGACCGAGTTGTTGTAAGTCGACCATGAAGCTCATATCGTCAGTTTTCGGACTTTGAGATGTCATCCGAGCTGCTTTTCTTGGTCGTCTTTAACAACTCGAACTATCTTCTTGTTGTTCATTGATTAAAACCTACGTAGTCGTTGATTTATGACAGTCCTTTTTAAATTTTGAATTTTGAAAACGCTAACCATCTCCTGCCTTTTCTGGTTCCCTAAATCTCAAGTCTCTTCAAATTCTCCTTGGGAGCCTGTGTTGTCACTATTAGCTATGATGATAAGCCTTCGTCATTGATGATCTTCTGCTAAGACTTTTAGTCTACCTGAGATCGGACACGTGGCCAATTCTAGAGCATTGGTTTGGTTTTGATCTGACGCCTCTCAACCGCTTTAGGGTTTACTTGTTTTTTCTCAAACCTTTTCAAGTAAGTTGGTTTCTCTCATTTCCCTTCTCTCACTTCTTTTGCTCTTTCCCTTCTCTCTCTAACGTTCCTCCAACATTGCAGCCAAAGTTTACCTGTATCCGAGTTACAGACTTTAAATCCTCCAATTTATTTCAGGTTTTCAACTTTTTTATGTTCTGTTTATAATGTCTTTTGAAAACTTTCCTTTTTCGAGTCATACCTATACTGAGTGTCATTCAAAGGAACCTTCAGAACTTTCGAGTTCCTCCAGGGACTTAGGAGATGAGGACGATTTACACGATGTCAAACCTTTAAATGTCATACAACCCTTTCATCCAAATATTACAACTAGCTTTTCTGACGTAACCGAGGAAGACCTTAGGAACATTAAGGCTTCCTATGGACTATACAAGGGTTATGACTTAGAGCTTGCTGGTCCTCATCCCATATGCTATCAGTTCCCTTCCACCAACTTCCGTTGTACATGAACCTTTTTGAAGCGGGTTTTCAGTTTTCAATTCACGCCTTCCTTGCTTCAATCTTTGCCGTTTAAACATGATCCCTATTATACTTATCCCCAATTCGATTCGACTTGCTATTGGATTTCTTATGTATGCGAAGAACGTCGGTATAGTTGGGTTGGATGTTTCTGCTAACTTGTTTTTCAAGTGCTATAAGGTTAACTAATCTACCGATGAGGGTTGGTATTACTTTTCTGTTCGTCACGGGTTCAAGTTTGTAATCAACATCCCCGAAACTCTTAAGGATTTTAAGACTTTTTTTTTTGTCTTATAAAATCTGAGTTTCCGTGGTCGATCCAAACTCGGTAGACAGTTGAAGTTAATTTGAAATCTATGAAGAAAATAAAACTGGATGCCACTGGGAAGGAAAACCTGAAAAAGTTGAAGGAATATCTGGAGAAAAATGATGATGCGTGCTGTCGTAGGCACGTCAAATTAGAATTTATATGCACTTATTTTCACTTTAAGAATATAAAATTAATGCAGTAGTAGAAGTAAAGGTCAAACCCACAGGGAATCGTGAATGTCCAACTAAACAAACTTAAAATAGTTACTATCCTAAGGAATAGGGGGGTGTGTTTAAACTGTTTGAAAGGTATTAACTAAACTAAACTAATTAATCAAAAGAAGATAAAATAAAGGTAGAAAGTAAGGTGGATTACTTAGTTTAAGAGAAATATAGGGACGATGATTGAATCATTTTGAGTCACTTAGATCAATCATTGATGTTTCTGGATTTTAGATGAAGTGATTAATGTGGAAAGTTTGTAACGAATCTTGGCTTAACTCAATACGTTCCATAGTTTCTAACTTCTAATTAGCTCGGATAGTTAAACTAACTCAAAAGATCTAAATCATTTCAATTACCTCAAACATGATTTAAACACAAGAGATGAATCATAACGTGAAACTTAACATTCATAACAATCATAGCAATTAGCTTAAACTAATCATGTTATATGCATATTAAACCATTGATTGTATATGACAATTAGCTTAAATCATATTATATCAATTAGCTACTAAACAAAACCACTTAGTGTGATTTATAGCTTTAACATAAGTATATTAGGTGATCAATCTAATAAACACATGTTATATGATAATTGTAATAGGTTTCATGCATCATTTCATTATCAAACACCTTTGGTTTCATTCATATAATCAATATCTCATGATCTAAGGTCATCAAAACTAATCAACATATCCCTACTAATGAACTACTCACACATAAGCATTGAATAAAGCATGAAATTAAACATGACAATGTAAAAAAACATTCTACAGAGATTAAACTACTGAGAACAAGGGTTTTACCGCACACGTAGCTTTCCAAACTAATGTCTAAAGGAATCCTATGCGTTTGCGGATCAAAACTTCTCCAAATTCCCTCAAAAGCTTGTCCTCTTTGCGTCTCGCCTCCTCCTTGATCGCCTCTGCCGTCCCTGAGCGTTTACTCCTCTGTATTCTGCTTAGAACAACCCTAGGACACGTATTTGATGTTTTGCATCAGGAACAACGTTGCGACTGCGACCAGGTCAATCGCGCCCGCGACAGGCTAAAAAAATGGAATCTGTTGAATTACTCTGTTGTGCCCGCGACCCCTGGCTATCGTGCCCACGACCACAGGCCTGCCCGCAACACCAGTTGTAGCGCCTACGACCACTGTGCCGTTTACCTTAAAACTAATACAAAAAATACCAAACGACGTTCAAAAATTCTAGAAACTTAAACAAGACATCTAAACATGCTAATCTAATAAAACGCTATGAAACGTTGTCATATAAACTCTCGAAGCACGTGAAACGACGATGAATTGTGAAATCAAGCTTTTTGAGCTCATGACTTTGCCATTTTCTTCATCCTTATTTATTTTTGCTCCTAACTACGCGCCAATCTGCCAAAAACATGGAAGCACAGCAGTACCAACATTCCAAGACAAAAGGACGCTAAAAATATAAAATAGACAATACAAAAGGAATAAAACAAACATTTAAAATAAAGAAATGATGTGTGTTTTCATACACATCAAATTCCCCTAAGCTAAACCTTTACTTGTCCCTAAGCAAAGTCTAGACTCAAAACAAAGAAAGAAATGTGAAATGAAGATAACTAACAAAATTTAAAAATTCTATAGCTCGAGTATTAAAGTAATCAGATTGCCTAAAATCAACACTAAACACATGTCAAAGAATATTAATCACAAAGTCGTCCTAATTTTTATTCACATCACATTTAGCTATCCCTCAAATCATTCCCCTTTCATAGTCTTTCACACCTATCAGATTCTTGAGTTGTAAAAAACAAAACACATCGAAAACTCAAATCAAAATTCTTTTTTTTTTCCCACCTCATTGCTTCCTTATATAGGATCATTCTCAAAGCCACCAAGGTCTCAAAGGAGGTCTAGATTTCCTACTGGATATGTATCTTTTCTTTTTTTCAAGCTATGTTATCAAATATCATGTCCCCGCTTTTATCCGTAGATGGTAATTTTGATTATCGAGGTAAGGGACAAAGCATCTTTAAATATTGCTTTGCAATCTTTCTCTCGTTTTTTTCCCCCTTCTAAGTAAGTCTTGAATATTCTCTAGTAACAAAAAATAGCATGAGGGTTACCATGAAAAAACTGGTGTTTAGTAAACAAAAACTTCCAAAATTTTCTTCAAAAAAAATTTAAAAACCACTCCATTCTCCCTTATAAGTGGTGGATAAATGAAAGGATGACATAAAAAAAGGGATCATGAAGGTTTTCTTTTATTTTTAAGTAACTAACTACAGTTCAAGTTACTACTTAAGCGCTATCTACACATAAAAAAGGTTATCTCATAGGAATGTACTAGAATGATATTAGCAGAGATTCAAGAGTTCCTTAGAGATAATATTCAATTACATGTACTAGTGTAATATTTATCATGGCATAAATCATCATTTTACTTTGCTCAAGCCATAGATTTAAAAACAAGTTTTTTTTTTGTTTTTTTTTTTTTTCAAATTCTTTTTATAACTCTAATGAAGACTCTAAATAATCAACTCATCGTCCCTAAAAATTCCTCTAAGCAAAAGCATTACATTGTCCTCAATTTATATATCTCTAATCATGCCATCCATCATGTTTTGAAACTCCACGATCGTACGAATATGGTTGACCTCACCTGCTATGGACTCCTGTGTGAGCTTCATCTTTTGGAGTATCTCCATCATCAGCTGTTGGTTGGCTTGAACCTCAGTTATGTGAAAGATATTGAAACTGCAAGGTATAGGAGCCACCATTGGGTTGTATGTGTTAACAATCGGCTCATCTATGTCCTCGATCCATCTATCAACACTTACTACTCTGAGTTCTTTTTCACTTGGCAAGTTAGTGTTCGACATCTGACAAAACACAACGTGATAGTAAAAATTAGTCCCTCTCACTCTCTCTCACACACATAATGTAAATAAGAAAGAGAGAAATCACTAGAAACATACATAGAAGCATAAATACTAATGAAGGAATGAAAAGTGATGATCAAATGGAAATGAATACATTACTTAGGTTCGATTAAACATAAAGGACGGGCATTAAGGGAACTAAGATAATAAAAATAGAACGAGAATGCATAAAACATAAAGATTCATATAGCTCTGAAAAAGTACAACTGACTCAAAATTAAAACATAAATAAAATGTCTAGGAATGACCAACCTCCCCTAAGCTAAACTAAAGTGCAGTCTAAATAAAAATACATAGGAGAAGATGGTGGAAATCTGCTATCTAAATAATGGAAGATACGACGCTGAAAGTCTTCCTAGCTCTACTGTATTGAAGTCAATTGAGTCTGTATAGATGTTACATCAGCTCGCAAACCAGTCACCTCTCTTTGCAGAGAATGATATGCAGTGCTGCAGTCCATAGGTGGTATCTGCTCAGGCACAGGGATCGACGCTGGTGTAGCTAGGATAGAATGATGAGAATGAGACTGATGTGACATGGGTGACTGATGTTGTTGAGGCTCACCCATAGTTGAGTCACCCTCAGAGTCTTGGTCATCATCTGCAGCAGCTAGTGGAAAGCCCCAATTACTCCGATCAGATAATCGGAGAGAAAAAGATGGAAGTGGAAGGCGTAGAGGCTCCTCACCAGCTCTCGTGGTAAAATAGTAGATACCACGGTCGACAGAAATCATACCAATCCTCATCAGACTATCTATACCAAACGATCCTCTTGTCTGCTCAGTCAGGGCTGGAACAGCCGTCATGTCATAGCCAAAGTACGCAGCTACGGGGGTAAGTAACCCACCAATGAGAATTAGCGTCCTAAGACTGTCTGCAGCGACCGACCCAATCATCTCTACCAGCAAGTACCCGGTACTAAGGTACGGATACTGTTATGGAGACATAAGGTTGTGCAGCAGCAGAAATAAAATACCTAGCTCCTTCTGGCAAACTGTTCCATGGCTACTCTTGGTAGCCAGCAGTGTATAAGCCAGAAACCAGTGTAGAATGCGTAAGATAGGGTTTCTGAAAACGAAACTCTTGCTGCTGTGGGGGTTGTATCCTCCAGTCAATGTTAATTCTTGCCATAGTTCCTGCAAATGTGGCGCATACCCCCTCTCATACTCCCGGTAGTCTCCCAGTCGTAGATGATATATCCTGCAAAGCTCAGTCAGGTTCAGGCGCCTCATCTCGTTCCCTAGCTGGAACGTGACATACTCCTCAACTAGATCATCACCTGAAGCCTGACCAACTGTGCTAGTCCAAGTACTCAAAACCTCACGGACTAGAGACGGATACGTAGACCATCCAGTTAGAAGAGTATTGTGCCACCCCAACTGTGTAACAGCGAGTAGAATCTCATTCCAAAGGCTGAGTGTGGCTAATTCACCAGCATGAAGAAATCTGGTCTGGCGGATAGCTCTACGAGAAATCACTCCATGACGATCCTCATACTCTTCTGGAATGAATATAGAACCATATGGATATGGGACTAGGATGCATTCAGCTGCAGGTGAAGTGCTCTCACCCGATCGAAATGCAGGATTTTTAGAACGAGGCATTTTGGATAAAACCCCTACATAAATTGACATGAATTCTGTCAAGTTCATGGTGTAATTCAACAATCCAATTATGAATTCATACTCTATACAATGCGTAGATCAATTTAGAACACAAGTTTGTTGAAATTGGAGTTGAGATTTTGGATTCATAGCTAGGTTTTCTCAAAGAAAACCTCGAATGTCGTAGAATCTGAGACGTTTTAGGATACGTGTGTACAATCAGTGGATTCCCCTCGTCAATGCGAACGTGTGGCATGCTTGATCGCACGAGTTGATTGACGATTTTGAAAGATGGTATGGGAGGAAAAAGATTAGGCACGGCCGAAATTGAAAAAGGAAGAAAAAATAGGGCCTCAGCCTTTTTTTTTTTTTTATCAGGGCTCAGCATCATTAGGGCCACGACTGGGTTCTGTCGCGCCCGCGACACCTTTAGTCGTGCCCACGACTATGTATTTTCAGCCTCGACAAATTTTTCTTGTCTTAATTCCTTCGAGAATGACTTAAAATGACTTTTAGTCATTTGTTTCCTTTTCCAAAGTCAATTATAAAATAACTTGCATCACCGATTAGTAGAGTTTAATGCCGTGTATCAGTTTAAGATTTTTACGGTCGTCAGAAATAAATTGAAATAAATTCAAACTTCAAAAGAAACTTAAACATGGGTTGCCTCCCAAGAGGCACCTTTGTTTAATGTCGTTGGATCGACAGCCGTGACGTTAGATTATTTCTTTGAAACGCAGTTCACCCTTTCCAAGGGAATTTCATCAAACCAAGTCGAATCTTGAAGTTCGAAGGTACGTTTCAATCGATGACCGTTAACTTTAAAAATCTTTGACGTGTCCTCGCTTTGAATTTCAACAGCTCCATGATTAAAGACCTTTTCTGACAATGAATGGTCTTTCCCACCTTGATTTCAGTTTTTCAGGAAATAACCTTAAGCGAGAATCGTAAAGTAAAACCTTATCTCCTTCCTTAAAACTTTTTCCGTGAAATTTTCTCGTCATGAAGTCTGCTAAATATTTCTTTATATAGAGCAGCATTTTCATATGCATCACGATGAATCTCTTCTAGTTCCGAGATTTGGAGCTTTCTCATATTCACACAGTCTCCGTATTACACATTAAGCTCTTTAATTGCCCACCATGCCTTATGTTCAATTTTCACCGGCAGATGACATGCTTTTCCGTACACCATTCTGTATGGAGACATTCTAATTGGAGTCTTGTATGCAGTACGATACGCCGAAAGAGCGTCATTCGGCTTATCACTCCAGTCCTTCTTCTTTGGATTGACAATTTTCTCCAGGATCCTTTTAATCTTACGATTGGACACTTCAGCTTGTCCGCTCATCGACGGATGATAGGCAGTTGAGATCCTGTGATTAAAATGATATTTCTTAAATAGGGCGTCCATAACCTTGTTGCAAAAGTGGGTTCCTCAATCGCTTATCACGACTCTAGGTACGACAAATCTATTAAAAATAAAATTTCTGACAATTTCAACCACCACCTTGGCGTTATCAGTTCGTATAGGTATGGCCTCTACCCATTTCGAGACATAATCAACTGCTAGCAATATATATGAGTGACCTTTAGAATTTGAAAATGGTCCCATAAAGTCTAAACCCCAAATGTCAAAAATTTCGCATCACATCATATATTTTTGAGACATTTCATCTTTTTTTGATATATTGCTAGTCTTTTGACATTGCTCATAGCTCTTTACGTACTCATAGACGTCTTTGTTTAAAGATGGCCAAAAAAATCCATAAGACAAAATCTTGTGAGCTGTTCGCCTTACTCTGAAATGACCTCCAAAATCATAGGAGTGGCACTGCTTCAGCACCGACTTGATCTCATGATCAGGAAGGCATCTTCCTATCACCCCATCTGCACAGAGTTTAAACAGGATTGGATCTTCCCAGGAGTAGTACTTCGCATCACTTTTAATCTTCTCTTTGTGATGCCTTGGAAGATCACTTGGTAATTTTTTGATCACCAGAAAATTTACAAGGTCAGCATACCAAGGTACAT
>JAOVYX010000137.1:0-13922 GCA_035668315.1 Drosera spatulata | reverse complement strand
TTTCGATGAATTTAGCACCATGGTGACGAGGAAGGAGTTGATGAAGGGCAGCAAGCTGTCCAAAGAGGCAAGGCTTTTCTTCTCCAGCTCCAACCAGCTTGCTTTTGCCTTCAAGATGGCTAGGGAAGTGAAGAAGATCAGGGGAAGGCTGGATGACGCGGTGAAGGATGCTGATCAGTTTGCCTTTAGGCTCCATGGCAACGATGGGCCGTCCAAGAGCTTGGGAAGTGGCCGGACTCGTCAGACAATTTCTTATGGGGATGTGAATGAAGTCATTGGGCGCGACGAGGATAAGAAGGCAATCATTGATATTTTGCTCGATACCAATGTTAAGGAGAACATATCTGTTGTCTCCATTGTTGGTATTGGGGGATTGGGCAAGACCGCTTTAGCTCAGTTCGTGTACAATGATGGGAAGATTCAGAAGCACTTCGAGCTAAAGTTATGGGCTTGTGTGTCCGATGTCTTTGATATCAAAGAGGTGCTTCAAAAAATTTTGGCTTCCTCTTCGGATACAAAGATCCAGGAAATGGAGGTAGAGCAGCTGCAGAGGGAACTTCGTAAGGTGATTGAGGGGAAGAAGTACTTGCTCGTGTTGGACGACGTGTGGAATGAGGATCCGGCCAAGTGGCTTGAGTTGAGAGGTCTTTTGATGGTTGGTGGGACGGGGAGTAAGATCTTGTTAACAACACGTTCGAGTCTCGTTGCCAAAATAGCTGGAGCTAATCCTTCTTATGACTTGAAAGAACTTTCGGAAGAGAACTCGTGGTCCCTGTTCGAGCGAATGGCTTTTGAACCTGGTAAGCAACACAACAACCCCAAGCTTGTAGAGTTAGGGAAGGAGATCGTCAAGAAGTGTGCCAACGTCCCCCTTGCGATAAGAACTTTAGGGGGCCTTTTGAATGTGGGAAATGAAAGCACGTGGAGATACTTCAAAGAGAACGAGCTTGCTAGGATATCCAAGGGTGGAGATGGAGACATGAGCATCCTTGAGATCAGCTATCATCACCTAGAGTCTTCTTTGAAGAACTCTTTTGCTTATTGTGCATTGTTTCCGAAGGACTATGAAATGGACAAGGAAACTCTCATATATTTATGGATGGCAGAAGGCTTCCTCGTTCCGAAGGGTCAAAGTTTTGAAGACACTGGGGAGGATTATTTCATGGCCTTGCTACAAATGGGCTTCTTCCAGGATGTCACAAGGGATGAATTGGGTGATATAAAAAGTTGCAAGATGCACGACTTAATGCACGATCTTGCACGTCGTGTAGCTGGAAATGAGAGCAAAGTGATAGAGTTGGGGACAGGGGATATCGATAAGGGACCACATCATTTGTCCTGTGGGCATCGGTCGTCATCGTTGTCGTTGTCGTCGTCATCATCATCAGTTATCCCAGCCTCCTTGCTCCAGCTGAAGTCTTTTGCCGGTAGAAGTGCATGTTTGGGCGGAATTCAGCAAAACATTATGCGGTCAGATAGTGTCGAGTTTCAGCTGCTTGCGGGTGCTAGATCTACATTATTTGAGAATTGAGACATTACCGAGTTCCATTGGTGGCTTGGTGCACTTGAGATACCTTGACCTCTCCGGAACACCTGTTACAGAACTCCCTGCTTCTATTACCAAATTACAAAATCTGCAGACCCTAAAACTCAATTATTGCTGGAAACTCAAAGTCCTGCCAGCGGAAGTGAAAAAGTTGATTAACCTGAGGCACCTTGGTCTGGACGGGTACATCGGTCTAGCTAGCATGCCTGCTGGAATGGGGACATTGACCGCTCTTCATAAGCTTGATGTATTAATTGTGGGGATTGACCATCGTGCTTCTGTTTCAAAAACAAAGACTGCTCAATTGAGGGACTTGAAAGCGCTTGATAAGTTAAGTGGAAGGCTACACATAAAACTTTTGGGAGAGATGAAAGATCCTGTCAATGAAGCAAAGGAGGCAAACTTGAGTAGCAAACATGGATTATCAGAGTTGCTTTTAGAAGGGAACAAAGGGGATTATGATAACAGTGATGCCGCGAAACATGATGAGGCGGTGCTGGATGGCCTTCAACCTCCTCCTAATCTATGGAGGTTTGGCCGCAACATATACAACCGCCATTCTTTCCTAGACTTCATGCGCTAGCAATTTGGAATTGTCCTTCCCTGAAATCAATGCCCCTTTGTCCAAATGTTGAGAAATTGGAGTTCGTGCATGTCAACAAAGAACTCAGGGTGTTGACAACAGTCATTATGCCTCGAGAAGGTGCTTCTAGGCTGAAAACCCTGTCCAGTGATGACATAGGCGGCCTTATTTCCCTGCCAACAGATTGTCTCCGAGGTTTGACTTCTTTAATTATTCGAGGTGATCCCAAGCTTCTCGATCTGTCATTACTTGCTGAAGTATCCAGAAGTCTTTCTTCCCTCGAGTCCCTGGAAATCGCTCATTGCCATGGGTTAAGATCTCTGCATGGTGGTCTTGAACATCTCAGTTCCTTGAAAAAGATGGCAATTTCGTACTGTGGACAGCTCGATTTGTCAGCAGAGGACAAGGAGATTGGGATGCCATGGAAAGCTTTGAAGGGTCTCCAATCCTTGACGCTGACTAGTATACCCAAGATGCTGGTGCTCCCCGATGGGCTTCAGCATCTCACCGCCCTTCGCTCTTTGAAGATCACATTAAACGATGAATTAATGACCATTCCAGAATGGATCAACTGTCTTGGATCTCTTGAGTTCCTCGACATATCTTTTTGTCCCGAAGTGAAAACTCTGCCAGAAGGGATTCGGTTCCTGACCTCCTTAAAGCGTCTCCAAATTTTGGAGTGTTCAGGATTGACAGAAAGATGCCGAGGCCCGAATGGTGATGATTGGCCCAAGATTCAACACATCCCTGTGGTTGAAGTTATGGAGACTGTATGGGATTGAAGCCGCTTCGTCCAATTTGCTCAGAAGTCTGATCAACATCTATCATCCACTCTCACAGGTATGAACTTCCTTCTCTGTGGCGTGTTGATTCAGTTTCCTTCTCCATCAGATTCATGTGCTGAAAAATGCAGGTTGGATGCATCTGCTTCGAAGACAATGCTCGACTAATAGGAATCCAAGGGTGATGCCGTGCTGGATGTCAGTTTGTGGCTTTGTGCCACTGGATTCTGAAGATATTCTTTGCTC
Organism: Drosera spatulata; assembly: GCA_035668315.1. NCBI lineage: Eukaryota > Viridiplantae > Streptophyta > Magnoliopsida > Caryophyllales > Droseraceae > Drosera > Drosera spatulata. The sequence goes on along the minus strand of JAOVYX010000137.1, from coordinate 10,765 downwards.
TAGAAGTATAAAATATATAATCAAGCATCTTTTTTTCTCTTTTCATTTTATCTAATACTAAAACATCTGTCCTGGCTCCTGCTGTAGCTCATTTAAATCTGATGCTCCCTCTTTTCTCTTGAAAGTTTAGGTCTCTATATCAGGCGTGTACATGGAAGCGATGAAAGCTGCTGAACGTGCTGAATATCGTACTGGTAATTTTGCTTTCGTTTAGCGATTGTGTTTACTATTATTTTTTCCTTGGTCAGTAGGCGTCGGTGAAGCATTTGGATTGGATTGGCATTCGTAATGGTCAATCTTGAATGTGGTTGAAGCTCTTCTTGATAATAGGAATTCTTACAATTTCTCTTCCCAGTCTCTCCCATTATGTTTGATCAACTCGTGGTTTTCATTTATTCATTGATTCCTTTATGTTTAGGTAAAGGGTTAGTTTGGATTCGTAGAGTCTGCTACTATGTTAAAACAGTATATGAATCTGGATTACGCTGTCACCCGTATGCACATCGACCGAAGGTCTATAAGCTAGTCTTTTTAGGCTGATGAGCTGATCGGCCTGAAAATCTTCTACGATAAAAGACGGTGACCAAACCTTCGAAATAAAATGCCAATTTTTCTTTTTTTTTCTTTTTTTTTTTTTGAAAGAGAAAATGCTAACTCTTAGATGGATACCAAATCTTGCATGACAAATCTCTGTCATAAACACAACTGTCTCGACCAGGCACGTATTTTCTACTACATTAACCAACCGTTGAAATTACAGGTATTTTTCACCTTCACTTTCTCCACCTTTCCCTCAACTGATCGTTTATATCAAGAAACTAACTTCCCATTTCACACCTTTGGTTATCTTTGGCTTCTCCGTTTTTCCCTTCAAATGAATATCCATTTTTAGTTCCTTCTCATTCTGTGACGCCCTCCTGTGCTTTTCAGTTTTGCTGGATTGAATCAAGTTCTGCATATTGCATGAAACTTGCTAGGATCTTCATGTTGGACATGTTGTGATCCATTCTGTGGACAAATTTGATCAAGCATATACTCATTCGAAGATGTTTACGCAATCGAACAGTTTCTCCAGGCAAACCTTTGAGTCCTCCTCCCATTATTCCTCGAGGTCGACCCTTGATGACCACCTGAATTTCGACTTCAGGATCAGCAATAGCTCTGTTGCGAGCTCCATTGAAGACCCGTGGTCCCCATTAACCCATCCAACATCATGGGAACAAGCCAAGTCTCCTTGGTCCTGCCATATGGCTCCCTCTTCAAACCCATTTGAATCTGACGACTCGTATAACTGTGATCCGGCTTCCTACAACCGTCTCATTGGATCTTTGGTCCGAGAGGAAGGCCACATCTACTCGTTGGCTGCTTCTGGAGACCTCCTTTACACCGGATCCGATAGCAAGAACATCCGCGTCTGGAGGAACCAGAAAGAGTTCTCCGGGTTCAAAGCCAACAGCGGGTTGGTCAAGTCCATTGTGATCTCTCTTGATAAGATCTTCACGGGTCACCAAGATGGGAAGATCCGGGTCTGGAAGATGTCGAAGAAGGACCCAACCGTGCATAAGAAGGTTGCCACCCTACCGACCCTCAAGGCCTACATCAAGAGCTCCATCAAGCCTAGTAACTATGTCGAGGTCAGTCGCAACCGCAACCGCAATGCTGTCTGGATCCGTCACCTCGATGCCATCTCCTCCCTCAGCCTCAGCGAGGATCACTCTTTCCTGTATTCGGCCTCATGGGACCGGACGGTCAAGGTCTGGCGGGTTTCCAATTTCAAGTGCCTGGAGTCCATCCCTGCCCATGACGATGCGGTCAATGCTGTTGTTGCAGGCTTTGATGGGCTTGTCTTCACAGGCTCAGCTGACGGGACAGTCAAGGTCTGGAGGAGGGAGCTGCAGGGAAAGGGGACGAAGCATTTCTTCTCGCAGACACTGCTGAAGCAAGAGTGTGCCGTAACAGCATTGGCAGTGGATCCTACGGCGACATTCCTTTACTGTGGCTCGTCGGATGGGGTGGTGAGCTTTTGGGAAAGAGGGAAGCTTGGAACCAGGGCAGGGGAGCTAGCAGGACATAGGCTGGCGGTGCTTTGCCTGGCTACAGCAGGGCGTGTGGTGTTCAGTGGGTCGGCGGACACGAGCATATGTGTGTGGAAGAGAATGGAGGGGAAGGCGCACATTTGTATGTCGGTGTTTTCCGGGCATAATGGGCCGGTGAAGTGCTTGGCGGTGGAGAGAGATGGGGACTCGCTGATGGCAAGGGGTCGACGATGGATATTGTATAGCGGAAGCCTGGATAAGTCAGTCAAAATGTGGAGGATTTCAGAGGAATCGGTGCCGGACGTGGCAGCGGCTGCAGGGGAGGCGTTCGAGGAAGATCGCCATGATGGGCAGCAAGGTCAGATTCAGGGAGCTGGATGGGTCGCCGATTGGAGCCAGCCGTGTGGGATGACAGGATGAGCCTACGGAGATGGGCTTGAACGTCCAGGCGTGGCTTGGACACGTTTAGCTGACAATATAGTCCTACCATAAAATTTTGGGGAAATAGTCTTGTTTTAAGTTCTGTTCGTCTTTGAAGGAAGCAAAGCTTAGAGAAATTGTACATAGTAAAAAAGATTCCAAGAGCTAAAACTCTAGTTGCTGTCTGAGAAATGTTTAGGTACAAGAATGTAAGTATTGGTATATTTTTTTGTCTTTTCCATGTGCTGAAAAATTCAAGTCTTCTGTTTGAGGTTTGTGAATTTCTGTGACAGAAGAGACGCCTTCTTCTATGACTTTTGTATATCGATTTTGATCATAGCATCCAAGTTGGGAGCATAATGTTACGGGGATAGATTTTCGCTATTTGTGCGACATTCAAACTACTTCTTCCTTCGCTTGAGTGCAGCCTTACTCATCACCCAAAGATGATATTTGAGAACACAAGAGAGTTTGGACTTGGAAACAATCTTATATTGAGAACACTTGAGAGCTTACAAAGGTTTGAGAGTTTACAAGAATGAGATGAGTTAGATGGTTTGACCAAAAGGTCTCACCCATATATATACAAGTCCATGGAGAGTTCTAAACTTGGCATCTAGACTCTCTCATACCCTTCCCCTCCTAAGTGTATTTAAGAGTCTTCTAAACTCTTTCCCCAAGATATTTACATGGAGTTTTTTAGAATGCCTATTAACTAGAGAACTCTAGAGTTGTCTAGAGAAGAGTAGAGAAGTCTACAACATTCTAGTCTTCTCTAAAAAAGTATGAAATTGTTTAAAGAAATATGGAAAACTCTAGACAATTCTTCAAATGGAACGTCTTAAATTAACTCGCCTGTGACATATTCCTACACCTATGTCGCGGACGTCCTCGTCGCGACGTACTTGTATGACTCGACCTTTTCCTTGAGTCGTCGCGAGAAGCCTTCGAGCACCCATCTTACCGTCTTGGTGGGAGTTCCTTCCCGTGTTTCTTCGGTAAGACTTGTGAGATCTTCTTTAGCACTTCCTTTGCCGCGTGAGAGATCTCATCTTTTTCCAAGTGAGTAGGTTCCTCACTTTTGATTCCCGTAAAGAGTTGCATAGTTGCGACGCTCTTCGCTCGAGCCTTTATCGCTCGTCGCACCATCGGAACCATGCAAACTCCATCGTCTTTCACTATGTGTAAGACATTAGCGAAAGAGATTGGTATCGCCTTCACATCCTCGATGAAGTCGATCCCAAGCACCAAAGGATGGTCGTCCATGGAAACGACTGTGAGATCCATCGATTCCTTCCAATCGCCAATGCGAAGTCGCACGTCACGGGCCACGCCATCGATTGGTTCGGCCTTCAAGTTCACCGCCTTCGAGTTCACCGCCTTGAGCATGCCTTGTCCTTTGTCGACTCGAAGTCCAAGTCGCTTTATCTCTCCTCGCGAGACAAGGTTGTGAGTTGCCCCGATATCAACCAAAGCATGGGTTGTGTACGATCTTATCACCGCATCGACGTGCATCAACCTTTTCGATGAAGACTTCTCCTCCGTGGTTTTCACCGCGTTAAGGATCCTCAATGATCCCATCTTTTGCACGGGTTCTTTCTCCACCCGAGCAACCATAGCTGTGAGAGCATGCTTCTTCGGATACTCCCGAACGAAGTGAGGGCCATCGCATAAGAAGCACTTGACATCTCCTTTGGACTTCCACGCGTCCTTGGATGTGCTCTTTCTCCACCCTCCTTTCTCTCTTTTCTTCAAGTCACTCCCGCTAGAGAAACTCGAAGTCGGCTTGATCCCTTCATGGGTCTCTCCTCCACCTTTCTCGAAGTCACCCCTCGACTTGTTGTCCTTTGGAGAGTCGCTCTTCTTGAATTCGATGAATGACTCCGTCGTCGTTATGACCGTCGTAAAAGTTTGAACACCACGTCGTTGTAACTCTTATTGTGCCCACGGTTGAAATCCGTCCTCAAAGTAGATGAACTTGTCTTCCTCGGACATGTCGTTAATTTGGAAGAGCAACTCCGTGAAATCTTTCACATACTCCCGAATCGTACCCGTTTGCCTCAACTTCCGTAGTTGTCTCTTGGCTTCATATTGGGTATTCTCCGGATAGAAGTGGAGTTTGAGATCCTTTTTTAAGTCATCCCACTTCTCCATGGTGAACGTTCTCGCTTGAACGTCATTGTAATGACGACGCCATCGCATAGTCGCCGTGTCCGAGAGGAACATAGATGCGGCCTTGATCTTCTCCTCTTCATCTTTTATACCCAATAGATCAAAGTATCGCTCCATGTTAAAGAAGAAGGTGTCGACCTCCTTAGCATCGCGTTTCCCGGAAAACGGTTTTGGCTTAGGGGGCTCGAACCGCGCCACCTTCCTAAAGCTTGCTCCACCATTTGCTATGGCCGTCTTGCATAGCGAGGTTTCTTCACTTAAGACCCTCATCTCCTCTTGGAGAGTAGTCATCATCGCATGTACCTTTTTCATTTGCGCTCAGAACTCCTTACGAAGAGTGTCCAAGTATGAGTTGAGAGCACCTTACAACACACCCCTAAAACATTCCTCCCGAGCTTCGATAATATCGTTAGTAGGCACATATTCCTCCAATCTATCCGCCATCTTAGCCACAATCTCTTCCACCCGTGAGAGTCGTGACTCCATGGCAGCTTGAACATCTTTCAACTTTTTCCTTCCTTTACGCGTGGTTACATTCACGGTGTTCACTTCCTCGGGAATCCCATGCTCAATAATGTTTGAATCCGTCATCTCTCGAACCAAGGCTCTGATACCACTTGTCACGGGGATAGATTTTCGCTACCCGTGCGACACTCAAATTACTCCTTCCTTTCGCTTGAGTTCAGTCTTACTCGTCATCCAAATGTGATATTTGAGAATATAAGAGAGTTTGGATTTGGAAACAAACTTGTATTGAGAACTCTTGAGAGTTTATAAAGCTTTGAGAGTTTATAAGAATGGGATGAGTTGGATGGTTTAACCAAAAGGCCTTATCCCTATATATACAAGTTCATGGAGAGGTCTAGACTTGACATCTAGATTCTCCCATACCCTTCCCCTCCTAAGTGTATTTAAGAGTCTTCTACACTCTTCTCCCAAGATATTTTTCTAGAATCCCTTCTATTTAGAGAACTCTAGAGTTGTCTAGAGAAGAGTAGAGAAGTTTACAACATTCTAATCTTCTCTAGAAAAGTATGGAATTGTTTACAAAAATATGGAGAACTCTAAACAATTCTTCAAAAGAAATCCCTTAAATTAGCTCGTCCGTGACAATAAATTATCTTTATGTTTTGTGCAGCCATTTGGGCGATGTGATCAAACTATGTGCGCCTTGATTAAGCATCCGAGGCGGCAGAGTGCCTCGTTGCACTACCTTTATGGGTTGTAATTGGTTTTGTTCTTCCGCTGTTCTGTTTCTCATTGCTGTTCTGTTTTTGTGCAGTGTACTAGCGGCAGTGCAGGTACGAAGAAGAATAAAAGCAAGGGGTTATCTGACTCTCAAGCTCACAATCTTTCCGTTTCAAACTCAATACTCACTCATAGCCATGCTCCTTCCTTCCTTTTAAATACTCAGTATTGCTTTCCGCTAGTTCAACGTTGAGGTGGGAAAAGAAAAAGAGAAAATGGCGAGGCTGGATCAGAAGACAGGATCCTCCCTCGAGTTTTTCATGTCGTACATTACTCATTCTTCTTCTCATCACATGGTATTTATCTCTTCTCTCTCGTCTGGTGTTATTGTTTCTTCCTGAACTGATATCAATCTGATTCTACTTCTTTTTTCCTGGGGTGCTTGTATAGCTGATTCCTCCAGCATTCCAGAAGTACTTTAGAGCTAACCAACCTCAGTGGTATTTGATTAGAAACTCTGTTGATCGGACATGGGTAGTGAATCTGGAGAAACTAGGTGATGACTTCTATTTCACGGACGGTTGGCCAGAGTTTGTCAAAGATCACAGTTTGGAATTTGGTGACATCCTGGTTTTTGAATATATGGACGTTGTGAGCTTCCAGTTAAAGATAGTTGGAAATGATGGCTGCATAAAGCAGATTACCTTTGTTAGACCACAGGAGGAGGAAGTGGGGGAGTCTGGGCAACATAGGCGACGAGCAAGTGACAGGAAGGAAGATGGAGATACGTTCCATGGGATCAACAAGGCATTTGACTCGTCTCGGAGTATTTTCAAGTATCCTTCCTTCAGTGTCACACTGACAACAACATTCATGGAATGGGCCTATGTAGTAAGTTCATTAGTTCACAGCAATTTATAAGCGTTTTAAGATGTCATATAGCTTGATCACAAGTAATCCAGAGCTCCTTGCTTCTGTTGCAGAGTGTGCCTTCCAAATTTGTCAAGCGCCATATCAGGAGGGAGAGTCAGGAAATATACCTTGAAGTTTGGAACAGGTTATGGGCTGTGAAGTTGTGCAAGATATGAACTACCACTGGAGGCTTACTGCCGGTTGGCAAGCATTTGTGACGGATCATCATCTTGTGGAAGGAGACGAGTGCATCTTTGAGCTGATTGACGATCTTCCTGTTACACTTAGGGTTTCAATTGTCAGATGCCAATGGATGGATAGTTGAGTTATCAACCTGTGTCTGTTTCGTGATTTGGAAGGGTGTTGATCCTGAGTATTGTTTTCATGATTCTAAAGGGAATCCGAGGATGTTCGAAAGAGCGAAAGCTGATGCTTGAGATGTTTATTCTCGCTCATGCATGTCTGATTAATCGATTTCAATGTACTGTTGTTGAACTATATGGCTCACAGAAGCAGCATTGCTTTGGAATATTGATCCTTCGATGATGAATCCACCATATCTTAACTGCCGTGGTTCAAAGCACCCGGTGAGAAACTCTCATGCATCCAGTATGCGTGGTCTAGCATAGAAAGGATCATAGTTCATGAGTTTAACACATGCAAAGATTATTTCAACTGCAACTCGAACATGTTTGACAAGCGTAATGAAGCGTGTATAGTTATAGCTTAAGCCACATCTTTCAAGTTTCAACAGTTAGCGAGGTCCGAAACACTGAACGTATCAGCGTCCAAGATTGTCCATAACAACATGTTCTGTTTAAGTTTATACGTTGAATTATATAACAAATTCGATGATCTCCATTGAAATAAGTACTTTAATACAAAAAGTATTACTTCGTGAAAATAATCACCAACTATTACAACGGGGCATTTGACTTTTTATATTTTGATACAACTCTACTTATTATAATTGTAACTAACTATTCTATCCATTGTAATTGCAACTAACTCGAAAATCCTAGATAATTGATGTTATATTTCATCAATCCTATCATTTCCATCGGTAAATGTTACAAATTGATCGGATATGCTATAGAAAATGTTACTTTTGTACTGTAGCCAAACTCTTCTCTCGTTCCATTTTTTTGGGGTTTTTACTTTGTTGGTTATGTTGCTTGTTCTTCAGCATCTGGTTACCAGAAGAGAGAACAATCTTTAATTTACAGACACAAACATCCGCCAAAAGGCAAAAACGCCTCCAAGAACCCTAAACCCCCAAATTGAAGCTTAACACTTGGAGTGCAAATCTCCACTAAAAAATAGTCTGAAAACCCCAATATTGAATTCTCGTTTATCAGTTGATATGCAATCATCAGCTCAAATCCCCCTCAAATCTTCTCCCCACTTTTTCCCACCAAGATTTCCAATATCACATCACCCATCTCCATTTTCACTTCAAACCCATGTCAAAAATCGCTCGTTCAAGGCCTTCTCCATTTCCAATCCTCCCAAAACATCGAAAGAGTCAGACTTGGAACATTTCTTGGTGAAAGAAGAACAACCCAGTTCGAAATTCCAACTCCCAGTTGAGATAAGGGAAAATGGGAGGGTTTACAGTTATATTTGGAATGAGAATCGTGTGGAAGCTGTTTGCTTGGATTGCGATTGGGTGAGTTCGGGTTTGAGTTTTGAAAATGGTGAGCTGCTCAACTGGTGACGGGGGATCTGCTCAACTGCTCAACTTCTTCAAGGTTTTGACGGGGGACTTTCGCCATCAACTGGTGAGCTGCTCAACTGTTATTGATTTCTGTTCTTCGACTTGACTTTATAATCGGATATTTCAACTATGTTTTTTGTTTCTTGTTTCGTAGAGGATTCCTACGAAATTCATGAGCCATTTTGAGGCAAAACTACAAGATCATTGTGTTCTTAAAGGTCCGAGTGGGAAGAGGTGGGAGGTGGATCTTGTTAAATCGGAGGATGATGGGTGGTTGTTTGTGAACGGATGGGAAAACTTTGCAGAAGATCATCAACTCAAGCCCTTCGATTTTGTGGTGTTTAGCTATCGAGGACGGTCCTCTTTTGATGTTATGGTTTTTGACGAGAGCGGGTGCAATAAGGAGGTCTGCTACTCCATTGATGAAGGGCAAAGTTCATGCTTGCATGGCCCTGGCGAATGCCATAGCGGAGGACAAGATCGTGCGCAAGGTATTATTTTGACCTAAATAACCTGTTTCGTTTTTGAAATGTTTCATTGCTTTTGCCGCTCTGCATGATCAGAATGTGTCCCAAAACAAGTTTATCCTGAAATATATGATTTGGTTGGTTGATCAGATGTCAACTTAGCTAGTCAAACGACGTATAAGCTCAAATATATTTCAAACAGAAGGGAGGTGACTCCAGAGGAGAAGAGAAGCACATACAACAAGGCGCTCGAGCATTCCAATAATTCCAAGAATGCAATCCTTAAAACAATGCTGCCTACCAATGTCTCCATGGGCTTTACGTTGGTATTTCCTTTATTTTAATCCATTTGTGCATTGTGCCTATGGTGCAAGGTTTCTCTGCGGCTTCTAATTTCTTCGAATATTATCTGTGGGTGCAGAAACTCCCCAAAGCTCGGGCTACGAAGCGCATCCCCAGTGACTGCAAAGAAATTGTGTTGACAGTGGAGGGTTTGAAGGAGTGGCATGTAGGGTGCAAATGGATACACACGGGTCAATGTGAGATTCGAGCACAGTGGCGGACATTTGTCTGGGACAACAAGTTGGAAGAGGATGGCGTCTGTGTCTTCAAGCTAAACCCGGAACGCACAGGAGCCAACTTGAGGATGAAGACCACCATATTCCGTGTTGTGGACTCTTTTGTTCGATTGACCATGAAAAGGCAATAAATGGTGGCAAAGAACTGAAACAAGTCAAAGTATACTTGTCCCCGTTGGAATGATTTTTCGATTTACTGATTCAGTGACTCCGTGGGTACGATCAAGAACTGCATAATGGTTCAGTGATGATTAGTGGGTTTCTTGTAATTGGTGTGTTTGGGTTCTGATAGCTGTGTTCTTTTCTTTCAATTGTGAAGAATTTGAGGTGGGTTTGATTGATTGGTTATGTAGTAATGATCAAGAAATATAGGGTATCAATGACTGCAAGTGGCTTTTTTTGTGATTGGTGGTGTGTTTTTTGATTGAATGATGATGATATTGAGGTGGTTTTGTAGAGGGAGGCAGTGATGGAGTAGGACGAGGTAAAGAAAGGTCGAATCGGGTCGGATGATGAAAATGGTGAATCAGAGAGGTAGTGTTTAATGGTGATTGAATATGTCGTTCAAGTTTTTGATTTGCTGATCGGTCTTGGTATGCTATTTTGTGGGAATGCTGATCCTAATGTTGTCTTTTCTTGATGGTTATGGTCTGGTCCCGGGTGATTGTCAAACTCTGCATGAGGTCCACGCTTCCTTCAACTGATCCTGGTAAGATTTTTTGCGGATTCGGTTAATGATTTCTCTCCTTGGGTGACTGGCTGATTGTGGGTTTTTATGGCGATGTCTGTAAAAGCACTCTTGATGCTTTGTCGGTGTCTTTTTGATGGCTTAATGTAACCATGAAAATAAGCAGCTGCTAAGCTATGAGATTGATGCTGGAGCATTTAATCAGATTCAGGGATGAATTTGCTGCCTATGGCATAGTAGTTTTCGGAGTTCTGGAAATATTATTGGGTTTCGTAGTAATGGCGAAGAAGGTATCATAATATTGGTTCTTGAGTTCCATGTATCTATTGGTGTCTTGTTTCGGATTGACTCTCTTTAGCTGTCTTATGTGGCTTAGTGCACACTTATGTAGTTTGAAATCTTGCTGTCTACTTTTGGTTCGACTTTCGAGTGTCCTCTCTCCAGATATTCATGGTGTTTTTTCCTATGTCGCCTATGGTTGAATATTCATCATTATGCAGTCTTGCCTACTGAAGAAAAACATGATGTGAATCCTGGGACTTCAGCACAATTGCTCAAGGTGAAAACGTGAAAATTGATTAGATTGT
>JAOVYX010000136.1:0-13925 GCA_035668315.1 Drosera spatulata | reverse complement strand
TACCCATCCAAACATACACGTCTGCACCACAGTCCAACATATAGCACCTGTCGCTAACAAGCATTTCCCGATTCAATGAACCATCTGCATTTTGACCTTCAAGTTTACCCTGACTTGTTATCCTGTTAAAAAGGAAACCCATTTAAGTTTTACTACGGACAATTGGCCAGCCCGAAACAGAAGCAGAAAAAGAGAAGGTAATCAAAAGGCAAAGGATGAAAAAAGATAAAGCTATCCCAAATGAAGGGATATTTAAGTAAATGATAACGAAAAACAAAACCAATCTAACAAATACTTTTGCATATCATGGGGCAAAACCCAGATAACCAGCCAGACCACAGGGGACGACATATTGAAATGAATCGATCACTCTCTATACAAATAATTTTTAACATTATCCTCAAACTAATTGAATATGGTACATATGAAAAATCAGGAAACAGAATGCTTTAAAAGATCAATATCTTTGACTAGAAGAGGACACTCACAAAAATAGTTGCATAGATGGCACGGAAGGTGGAATCTGAAAAAGAGAAGGTGAATCCCTTGGAATTGGAGCATAACCTCCAAATAAGCTCCAGAACTCCCCAACATCAGAATCACCAACAAATTTTCCATCCTCTGCAAAATGCAAGGATTCATATGAAAATAAAGACACTAAAATAGCCTATGAGAATAAAAGACAACCAAAGGTACAACTTTCTCACCGATTGTCACCACATCACATTTTCCACTATGCTTTTCTTCCTTGATATACTGAACAACTTCTAAAGCTTTAGCTCTTTCTTGTATGCTAGAGTTGCAGCCACTAAACAGGTACACTTTTGATGCAGTGTCAAGAATAAACACATCATTGTGATTCAAGGATGACCTAGAAAAAGGAACCTGGTCATGGCGCATACCATAGAGCACTATATCAGCATGGAAAAGGAACAGCAATAGATATCACATCAAATGCTGGACGAGAGAAGAATCAAAGGAATGGATCGATCGGGACGTGACCTTTATCATGTAGTAGAAATAATCGTGACAATAGTCTTAGCAACACTTACCTCTTTGACGGAAACAACATGGTCACCCTTGCATGCTAGCAAGCTGACTTTGTACTCTATAACGTTAGGTTGATCTGCTGCCGAAGAAAAGGCTCCTTCAAGTGGGATCAGACAAGGTTTGAAGTATGATAAGAACTTTTCAGTTTCTTGGCCTTGAATTTCTTTGTATTGCACAGAGCACGAGCCCAGGGTCATATCCAATTCCAGAGCTTTCTCTGACGCCACAGCAGAATCAACCTACAAAATTATCCAGGCTAAGGCTTACTTTTCTGGCACGTAATATAATATTCATAAAATTAATCAGATCCAAATAATCGGAAGCCAATCTTATAGGGAAGAAAAGCAAGGAATAACCTCTGTTGCATCGTTTCCAATCCAATAATGTATGTCATGTCTCGCGGTGCCATCTTTGAGTAGGAAGGTCTGATCACAGAAGGCAATAAAAGCAAGTGTAAATTGAATGCCTAAAAGCTAATAGAAAATGCGAAGTCATATAGTTTTATCGGAAACCACTTCAAAAGAACAAATTATACGCTTCAGAACTTACATTAAGAACCAAGTATACGCTTCCAGCGAAGAACTTCCCTTGTGAAGACTTCGGCACAGGAACCAAACGACGATTCTCAATGCACCAGACTTCAAGCCCGCTGAGCAAAAGTTCAAGGCAACAACATACTTGGATGTGCAAATAGGTATCTGATGGGAAGACTTCTAAAGTATAGTAGGCATTCATACAGAGTATAAGTTCCATCTATGCAAAAGAATTTGAAATGGTTTCAACTGCTAGCCAGAAGACAATTTTCACTCAACTTTAAAGCGGACAAAACCCAGAAGATGAACGTCACGAGGTATATTCCCTTAAAAAAAAAATCTCTACAGAATGTTCAAGTTCCTCCTTCCCAACTCACTATCAAAAAGGTTCCAAAAGTCCATTCTAGGTCATTTACGAGACTTGAAACTCAATGTTTCTGAGCAACTATCCCATGCATGATAAGGAGGTCATTGGAGGAATCATCATGTATAGCAGAGTAAGAAAATACAATTCTATTTGGAGCCTAGTGCAAGCGAGGATACGTTTTTGTTCCAGCTTCCAGGAAAACTGAACCAGTATCAATAGCGAGTGGAGACATCCTTCCTATTTACACATCCAGTCCACCGCATGCTGCATATGATCTTAGACAAGCACGGACGGTTTCTGCAAGATGAGTTAAACCAAAACTTCATCAGCCAGGTGAAAAAGGAAAAAAAGGACTCTTAATTTGCCTATCCTTTTTGATGGGGGACCGATTCATGATTATAATCAGACCGTGCATGCTTGCTTCTACATGGATATGTTGAAGAGAAAAATCATGGCCATTGACTTAAGTTTCAAGCGTGGCAATAATTATCATTAGTGGGAAAGTGTACACTAAAACACTGGTCTTTTCATCATATAGGGCGAGGCCATACAAGATCAAACCCATGAGTTACACTTCAACTTCATAGATGTGCTAACCGCTGAAACACTTACAATGACAATGCTCAAGTTTAGAAGCAGACGGATTCCTCCCACAGGATCGAATTCAGCCCGGTAAGACCCCTTCTGTACCTGCAATAAGTTTCAGCTATGGGATCACACTGCCAATAAATTCAAACAAATACTAAGCAAACAACTACTACCTGAATTCATTGTTGCCCAAGAAAGTCAACCACATTGCCGAAAGGTTAAAGTTTGAAGTTAAAAATCAATTAGTATCCTATCACTTTAGCCACCCTCATTGCTGCATATATGATATAGCAAAAAGAAAAACAACTGCTCGTGATGCCGACATGACAAATCTGAAGTGATAGTCTATGAGAAAGTATAATCCTTTGAAACATGCAGTTACTACTAATTTAGAAGTGGAAAAGCAGTAGTAAGCAATGGCAACCATCAAAATGAATAAAAAATTCAGCATAACCAAAAAATCATGGTGATATCGTCCAAGCCAATAAGCATTAGATTTTTCGATCAGTATCTATCAAGCCATATGATACGCATAAAGACATTTAAAAAGAAGAAGAATGAATTGCATAATAATCTCAATAACAGTAACCTTACGCATAGCTTTCCAACAACAGCTGATGCAGAATTCACAGTTCCATCACCGTGATGCAGTGCAGTGCCAATTCAACACATATCAACCAGGCAACAATACTGGTTTGATGCCAAACAATAAATGAATAACAACGTTGTATAGGGACAGAGGTCTAAAATCTCTAGACATCATGAATGGTAGAATTGGTAGCAAAAAAAACAAAAAAAATGCAATACCCAGATCACAATTCAGAATCATAGTGGCAAAAATGATTGCTGCAAGTACAAAAACTTTACCTGAGAGCCCCAAGTTCAGACCTTGAAGAGGGATGCGTGACCTTTTAGAACACAATGTAAGATTTGGGAAAGGTGGATGGGGAGAAAGATATAGATAACATAAGAGAGAAGATGATGAGACTCATCAAAGGGCACAAGGGACAGAGCGATAATGGGAGTAAAATGACCCCAATGGAGAACAAAAATTGAGGATATTCTCACAGCCACAGTTCATGTATTGGACTGGAACACCCCCATGCCTCGCCCCACGGATGAAAAAGAAAATACATATCAACAATAATAAATCAAACATTTAACTCAAGAGATCTATTATATGAATACGATAACGTCACAGGTAGATGAGATTGATTACATGGATGCGATGATGATGCCATTAGCAAATGAGGTTGATTATATGGATACGATGATGACGTACGTCACTAGCAAATGAGGTTGACTATATAAATACGATAATAATATTACAAATATATAAATACAATCAATATACGAGAGTTAGAAACAAAACCCATGTAGAAGAGTGGGGAGGGAGAGTCCCAAGGACAGTGACTGGCAAGTGCACCGAAAGTGAAGGAGGGGGAAATGAAGTAGGGTAGCACGAGAGGATGCCTTTCAAGTTTCAATGAGTAGCATGTTCTGCTTCAATTATTGGTGGAGAAGATTGGGATTTTGGAATTGTACAGCCAATGCAAAGGGCCCCCCTAAACGCCTGGTCTGCGTTTCCTTTCCCCAAAACAAAACCTTTGGCGTAAAGCAAGACCCAAATGGTAAGTGGTAACTCAAGCTAGAAAAGGAAATGGATCAAAGGCTATGATAGATGAAGATCTGTGAATCTAGACTAAAGTTTTGGAAGAAAAAAGAAACCTATAAATTCAGCACTAAAGTCAAGAAAAATAACAATGTCTTGTACACATTTAAAACAACCACACCGAGACAAATATATGAAAGTATTTTGAATCTATGAAGAAAGTATATGGAAATAATCATGTTTAAGATGTTAAAAATTAACAAGGTCAAATGAAAAGCAAAGCTAAATGGCCATTTCCAGTCCATGAGCATTAAACAAGGCCAAACAGATTCAACAGCTTACCATTCTTGCAGACCGTTGAAATTGCCATGCTCCAAGTTTTAACATCAACATGGTTTCCCTTTGCCAAGCTATTCAAGACGATCGACAGCATCTCGCCCTTGCTGAATTAACAGATCCATGAGTTTACTTATGCTTCCAGACGTAGGATGGAATCCTTTGAAAATCATCTCGTCCAACAATGTCGCTGCGTCCTCAAGCTTTAGATCATCAAGAAGTCCGTTAAGCAGTATTCTATAGGCCAGCTCGTCAGGATTACAACCTAGTCTTGGCATGTCTTCGAATAAATCGACCGCCTCTTTCATCTTTCTCCCTTTACAAAACCCATGAAGGAGAGCATTACAGGTCGTAAGATACGGCTTCAGCTTCCTCTTAACCATTTCACCCAGAACCTTCAATGCCGATTCAAAGTCCTCATCTTTGCAATATCCAGTGACGAATGCATTATATGTTCTGGTATCAGGTCTACACCCGTTACATTTCATCTCTTTCATCTTTCCGTCCTAAACTAAAGAAGCAACGAATCAATGTAGTATAAACAACAGGTTTCACTTCCATCTTCTTCTCCAACATCTCGTCCTTAACCCTAATCGCCAACGTTACCTCCCCGTTCTTACAAAGCCCCTTGATCAACGCCACGTAAATACACTCGCTCACTCTCATCCTATAAACCCTCTCGATATCCCCCTTCAGCTTAAACGCCTCCTCCACCCTAAACCCCTCACAAAGCGCCTCAATCGTAACCCCGAAAGTCTCCTCATCAAGACACACCCCTCCCACACGCATTTCGTCAAACACCTTCCGTGCACCGTCCACATCCCCTAAAACCCTAAACCCCCTGATCATTACATTATAACTACAAGCATCCGGGCACGCGAATCTCTCAAACCCATCAAAAATCCTCCACATATGATCCCATTCACCACACAACAACATCCCATTCAACAGCGAATTCAACGATTTCGCCGTCCTAGGGCACCGAAACGAGGGGATCGAATCATAAACCTCGATCGCCTTATCGGGTAATTGCGCATTCGCGTAGAATGTGATCACATTGCAGAATATGATCTCGGGCGGGGCGAATCGGGTTTCGAGCTTTAGACGAGCAAGGATTTGATCCAATTCGGGGAACAATTTGGCTCGGCCGAGTTTCGTGATGATGCGATCGTAGGAGAGAAGTGAGTGGCGAAATGGTTTAGGGTTAGGGTAAGGGTTTTGGTTAGGGTTTAAGAAGAGTTGAAGGGCGATTTTGGGGGATTTTTCTTGGCGGAGGAGTGATGAGAGCCTGTATGGTGAGATGGGTCGTAGCTTTGCCATGGAGAGATGATGGAAAAAGGGAACTGTTGAGTTCCGGTTATGTTTGAACTTTGTCGGATCCAATGAAACTGCATATATCTAGTATTTTCAAATATTGCTCATAACACCAATAATGTTGCTCATAACACCAATATCTGGAACGTGTCTGGTGAAATGTGTTACCGTTAAAAGGGTTGAGTACGCAACAATATCTATTGAGTAGCAGTGTGTTATGTCATTTTGGTGACCTTCCGAATTCACAGATTCATATCCTTGAACTCATTTTGGATATGCATAAACTCAGATGGTGGTATCAAGCTTGGGAAGTTTAGACGAGTATCCGCGTTTGATCATCAAATCAAGCAAGTGTAAACTGGAGGTGATGAAGCCACAGTCGAAGCTGGACACGAGAACAAACCAAGCTAGTGTAGAGTTAACAGCTACGCATTCGAACTCGTAGCTAAAACATGTTGGAAAAAATCGATATAAGATATAGTAGAAATTGTTTACTATTTTTCTCTCATCTTGTAATTAAAATGGGATAATTAAATAATCTAAAATAAATAAAGTCGATACCAAGATTTTTACGTGAAAAATCTCCTAAAAATAAAAAGATAAAAACCACAAGACCGTTGCGGTATCAAAATATCCACTAAAGAACGATTACAAATATCGTCTCTAAACTTGTGCTAGGAGATTACAATCATCAGGACAATTCTCACTAATTTTTTTCTCTAACGGGATAAAAACATACCCGTAGAAGATACCATTCAATATCCAAATCTGGGTATTTTTCTTACTCTTCCGATGTTTTTTTTTTTTTTTTTTTTTTTTTTTTTTTTTTTTTTTGTGTTTGGTGTGATGCATTTGTTTTCTACTACCCAAGCCTATTTATAGACATAAGAGTATTGTTGCGCGTATTTTCTCGAAATGTTGCTGCCGTCGTCTCTGCAAATTTGCTCACGCATGACAGTACATTTGTTTCTTGAATTCTTTTGCGTGCGTCTCCTTTTTTTGTCGCATTCTCTTCCTTTTCCTACTTTGTTAGTGCATGGGCCACACGGAAAGAAAAATCCACTAACAATTCTCCCCCTTCCAAACGGTGGGGATCATCGTCATATCTGTTTGTTGTCTGCAGAAAACAAACTTCTTAATGGGTAAAGTTTTCGTCATCATATCTGATCCGTTGTCGTCAGTATGGATCTTCTCGAGTTGAAAACACTTCTGATCTAATACATCACGTATCCAATGATATCTTACATCAATGTGCTTCGACCTTGAATGAAAGGCCGAATTCCTACAAGGTGAATAGCACTCTGATTCTCGCAATAGAGTTTATATCTGTCCTGTTGTAATCCCAACTCTAACAAGAAATTTTTCGTCCATATCACTTTCTTGGTAGCTTCAGTGACTGCAATATACTTTGCCTCTGTAGTATACAAAGCAACGTATTTATGTAATTTTGACTGTCATGACATTGCTCTTCCTGCGAAGGTTGTCAAATAACCCGAGGTAGATTTTCGAGAATCTGCGTCTCTGGCCATATCTGCATCCGTATAACCATCTAATACAGGTTTTCTTTGACCGTAACATAAACATAACTTAGACGTACCTTTAAGATATCTTAAAATTCATTTAACTGTCATCCAATGCTCTTTCCCTGGATTAGAAAGGAATCTGCTCACAACTCCAACTGCATAGGCAATATTTGGTCTAGTACATACCAAAGCATACATCAAGCTGTCAATAGCTGAAGCATATGAAATGCTCTACATCTCTTACTTCTCTGTCTCACTTGAGGGGCACTGCTTCGTTGTTAACTTGAAATGACCTGCAAGTGGAGTGTTAACTGATTTGGACTTGTTCATGCTGAACCTTTTCAATACCTTCTCGATGTATCGTTCCTGCCATAGCCATAACTTCCTGTTCTTTCTATTACGGGAGATCTCCATTCCAAGGATCTGCCTGACGAGATCCAAATCTTTTATCGCAAAGAATTTGCTAATAACTTTCTTCAAAATAGCGATCTTTTTAGTATCATATCCGACAATCAACATATCAACAACATAAAACAGTAGGATAATGAAGTTATCATCGACGAACTTCTGAATGAAGACGTAGGAATCTGATGACGCCTTCTTGTACCCATTGTCCACCATAAAGGACTCAAAGTTACGGTACCATTGTCGAGGCGCCTCTTTCAAACCATACAACCTCTTCTTCAACCTGCACACGAGGTTTTTCTTCCCTTCGACCTTAAACCCTTTAGGCTGCTCCATGTATATCTTCTCCCCTAAGTTACCGTGGAGAAAAGTTGTCTTCATATCAAGTTGCTCGATCTCGAGATCCATGTTGGCTGTTAATCCTAGCATAACTCTGATAGAAGACATTTTAATAAGCGGGGAGAAAATTTCATCAAAGTCAACACCTTTCTTATGACCGAACCCTTTCACAACCAACCGAGCCATATAGCGTGGTTGTGAGCTTTTTTCTTCAGTCTTTAAATGATAGACCCATCGATTCTTTAGCGCGCGCTTGCCCTTAGGCAATTTCACCAGCTCAAATGTATGGTGCTCATGCAAGGATTGCATCTCTTCTTGTATGGCTTGCAAGCATTGATCGCTATGTGGATCTGACATATCTTCCCTGTAACTCTCTGGTTCTCCTTTATCAGTCAGCATCATATATCTGTATCATGATACCTGGTGAATGGTCTGTGTTCTCTTGTAGAGTGTCGCGTACCTTGTTGTGCTGGTGGTTGTACTAGAGTTGATTCTTCATACGGTTCTAATGGTTCTGGGCCATCAACATCAACACCAGCTTTTTCATCACCGAAATCATCATGTATATCTCCCCTCGGCCTCCCGGTATCGGAAGAGAAAGTTGATCCAAGTTTATTGGGACATCTTCTGGAGCTCTAGACTTCTCTGAATTCTCGATGTCCTCAATGGTCTGATCTTCGAAGAAGATAACATCTCTTCTTCGAATAAACTTCCTGGCTACTGGATCCCTTAACCTGAAACCAAATTCTTCACTACTTTATTTTACCATCAAGCTTAAAGCGTTCGTCCTTTGGGATGTGCACAAACGCTTTGCATCCAAACACCTTCAAGTGCTGATAGGACATATTTTTTCCTCTCCAAACCCTTTTTGAAATATCACCATTCAAAGGACTTGAAGGAGAATGGCTGATCAAATAAGCAGCTGTCAGCAGCGCCTCCTCCCAAAATGATTTAGGGAGTTTTGCATCAGAGATCATAGAGCGGATCTTCTCTGAGATGGTTCTATTCATTCTCTCTGCGACTCCATTCTATTGAGGTGTCTTAGGAATCTCTTCTCAAGCATGATGCTGTGTTTCCCGCAATATTCCTCGAACGGACCTCTGTACTCGTCATCATTGTCTGTTCTGACACACTTGAGCTTCCTTCCAGTTTGTCTTTCCACCCTGACATAGAACTCCTTGAACACGTCTAGTACCTGGCCTTTAGTTTTCGAGGTACAGACCCAAACCTTTCTAGAATGGTCATCTATGAACCACCTAGAGATCTCTCTATCATAGAGCAGACGTCTGTATGCATAAGATCGAGTATATTCTTTCTTCTATGTGCAGTGGAAGAAAGAAATGATACATTGTGTTGTTTTTCAGCTATACAATCAATACACGGTTTAAGAGGAATACCTTTCATGTCAGGTATGATTTGTTTACGTGCAAGAATCTGCAAATTTTTCTCACTGATGTGACCGAGCCTCTTATGCCAGAGCTCGATCGAGAAGATTTCTCAATAGCATTTGCATCTCCTTTGATCAGCCTTACTTGCGTTGAGTATAACATCCTTTACTTCTTTCCCTTAGCAACCAGCAAAGAATCCTTCGAGAGGTTCATCTTCCCATCAGAGAAATGAGAAGTGTAATCATCATCATCAAGCATTCCAACTGAAATCAGGTTCAGTCGAATATCGAACACATGTCTGATATTCTTCAACAGTAACCTAGAACCTGTATTGGTTTGCAAGCAAACATCCCCGATGCCCACAATGTTAGATGTCTCATTATTTTCCATTCGCACAAGACCATAGTCACCATTTTTGTAAGATGAAAAGAAATCAATGTGCGAAGTAATATGAAATGATGCACCAGAATCTATCACCCATTTAAAGTCTAGACAAGTGAGGTTAATGGAATCGCTATCTGAGAAGAGGTAGGGTTCATCCATGGTTGCAACGGAAGTGATGCTTCGCTTACTGTTCTGCTCTCTTTTAGCAACCTTACCTTATGTCGTGTCGCTTTTGAACTTCCTGCACTCGTTTTTCTTGTGGTCTAACTTACCAACACCTTGTCTTCTGATTCTGGGACTTCGATCTCCCCCTGGACTTGTCGCCTTGCTGGAAAGTTTTTTCTTTGTTCCGTCCGCGATGCTTCGTCACATGAGCATCTGATGAGGTAGACGGACTGAGCTCCTTTCTCCTGATTTTTTCGTTCAGCGTATTGTCTTTCATGATGTTCATCGTGAGCTTTCCTTCCGGAATGGAGTTGCTCAATGACACCACCAGTGTCTCCCAGTTATCAGGTAAGAAACTTAATAGTAATAGTGATTGCATCTCATCATCAAATTTTAGATCCATACCTGTCAATTGATTGACAATACCCTGAAAATCATTCAGGTGTTCTGCTACACTGCAGTCGTCTCTAAATTACGATTTCACTAGCTTCCACATCATGGAAATTTATTCATCACAGTCTTCCTCTGGTGCATCGCCTCGAGCTTTTCCCATAGAACAAAAGCATCGACATCGTTGGCCACGTGTTGGAAGACACTCTGATCGATATATTGTCTGATCACACCAATAGCTTTGCGCTGCAACAACACCTAAGCTTTCTCCTCTTTATCAGCGGGTTTCATCTTGGTTACGATAGGTTTGTATAAATCCTTACAATAAAGGATATCCTTTATTCTAGACTTCCACATCGAATAGTTCGATGGGGTCAATTGGATCATGCCATCAATGCTGGCCCCGTCTACCATTTTAATTAACACAGTAATCGGACCGCCCTCCTGTTAAATTAACCAGAACTCTGATACCAGTCTGTTGGAAAAAGTCGGTATAAGATGCAGAGAAAATTACCTAGCACTTTTTTCCTCACCGTGCAATTAAAATGAGATAATTAAATAACCCAAAATAAATAGAGTCGACACCAAGATTTTTACGTGGAAAACCCCTTAAAAGTAAAAGGGTAAAAACCACGGGACCATTGCGGTATCGAAGTATCCACTAAAAAGAAATTACAAATATCCTCCCTAAATTTGTGCTAGGGGATTACAATCACCAGGATAACTCTCAATAATTTTTCCTTCTCTGGATATTTTTCTCACTCTTCTGGTGTGTTTGATATGATGCATTTGTTTTCTTCTACCCAAGCCTATTTATAGACATAAAAGGATTGTTGTGCGTATTTTCTCGAAATGTTACTGCCACCGTCTCTGTTAATTTGCTCACGCATAACGGTACATTCACTTCTTGAATTCTCAGCGTCCCCTTTTTTCCCCAAATTCTCTTCCTTTTCCTAATTTGTTAGTGCATTGGCCTCACGAAAAGGAAACCCACCAGCAAAACACTACACACAAAACGGCAGAAATGCCGTGCACTGACACCAACTTTGTCGACAGAACACATACATGGAACTGAATTCACTAAGAGCGATAGTCGGGTAATATTGAACTATAACCATCAGAGTTGTTATAGGTGTTTCAGAAAACAGAATAAGTACAAGTTCTTGTGTCACGCGGTGTGATAATTTCATTCTCTATACATATATACAAGCTCGTGAAGTTGGATTCATCATTGAACTGGTTGTTACGCTTTTAGCTTCTTGGCTATTTCGGCGAGATACTTACCCTGGTGAAATGCTTGTCCG
The DNA here is from genome assembly GCA_035668315.1 of Drosera spatulata. Taxonomy (NCBI): domain Eukaryota; kingdom Viridiplantae; phylum Streptophyta; class Magnoliopsida; order Caryophyllales; family Droseraceae; genus Drosera; species Drosera spatulata. The sequence goes on along the minus strand of JAOVYX010000136.1, from coordinate 2,227 downwards.
AGTTCCAGCTCCGTGGGCTGGCGCGTTCCATCTCCTGCATATGTACCAGAACCATATGATGAGCCACCTTTCACTTCCTGCATCTCAAACATGCCTTCCCCAAATGTGTAGCCCATTGGGACATACAACATTCCATGTGCTGCTAGGTGTGTTATTGCTGTAAATCTGCAGAAAGAGATATATAGTAGCTCGGCATGTCAGTTGTTGAAATATAAAGGCCAATCCTTGATCAACAAAGCAAACCTCTTCCATGATAAGAAAAGGCACTAGCACACACGTCACGTAATAGATAGTTTGCGATTCAACTGATCTCAGAAGCGCAAAATGTTACTGCGAAAGCTATGGTTTGCCCAACCACATCTACACTGCAACTGAAGCATATCATTCCTTTGGACTGATATTAAGGAGTTTCATGAAAGGATCTGTGTTAGGAGACACATACGCTGTATTCTCCTGACCGCCGCCATGGAAACCAGTACTCCAGAAGATTCCAGCAGGCTTGCCAGCGAGAGCTTGAGAAGCCCACATCTCGTGCGTAGCATCAAAGAAAGCGAGACATTGAGCCGACATCATCCCAAATCGTGAAGGGAATCCGAAAAGAAACCCATCTGCATCCAGAAGTTGCTCTGGTCTAATCTCTAGTACATCGTTCGGTTTGGAAGGTGCCTTCATCTTCTCTAAAATCCTTTTGGAAAGCGTTTCAGGTATCTACATAGTACAATTAAAGGGGTCACAGAATTCCAGCACTCATGAATCAAGACCGACAAGGCTTGCTATGATCGAACATATGCTTGAATTCAAGTTCTCTAATGACACCAATTGAATGATGCCAAAGAAATAATAAGATAAGTACATTTATAAATGCATGAAACTTGTCATCAGTCAACACATAAACCTTAGCTAAAGTGTTATGTCTGAACTCAACTTATCCCTTCAAGAGTCTAACCAACTCACACATGTTCTCAATCGTTTCAGCATCCGAGTACCATTATGCTCGCTCCAATATACTATTCAACTAATAAGCTGAAACCCATCTCGAATCATCATAAAAAAAGGTTAGGTTTCGTTATGAATGGTCCTTGTTCTAACCATATGATCAATTAGGTTTGAAACACTGTAATATCATCAGAAAACAATCTCTCTATCACAATAATCAATCTATATTGCATGAGAGGAGAGAAAGAAACCTGCCAAAGAGTAGCTTCGACGCCATGGACGGAGTTGGCTCCTCTTTGAACCTCTCTCGCCATCGTCTCCACATGTCCATACAAAGAATAATACCTGCAAAGCAAACACCACCCAAAACCAAAATGACCGCAAACAAATCCTCAATTGAATTGAATCAAACAGTTAATCATCGAGGATTAAAAAAATTAATGGAGATTAGAGAGACTAACACGATGAAGATCTTGGTAGTTGCCATGGAAAAAACAAGAGCAGAGTGCTAGTGTGACGTGAAGCACTGAAATAGTTGGGAGATTGTTGAGCGAAAGCGAAGTTGATCTTGCCTACTAACAGTTTCTAATTTATTTGATGGACCGCCTGGCATGACAAAAGGGAAATGGATAACATGAATTTATTACAGAAAAAATGAAAAAAATATATAACGAGAGATGTACCAAACTTACTGCTACTGTACACAGATATCCGATACAAAAAAAACTTTAGAACAAAAATAAATTAATTATTGTTATAACAAAAACGTTTTCGACCGATTAATTTCTTCGAAAGATAATGGTCGGAATTAACAAAATAATAAAATATTTTGGAAAGAGATTAGAGAGAGAAAGAGAGATTTTCTTCTCTTGAAAATGTGTACATAACACCTTACAAATGAGCTCTATTTATAGGACTTCAGGTAATTAATTAACACCTAATTTCCTCACCTAATCAAGATGATTAGATCTAATTAATAGTTAATTAGGTAAGTTCATTTAATAACCTCAAAAGTATGTGAGATCTAAAGAAAAATATCTAAGTTTAGATGTAAATACATCATTTTCAAAGGGTAGTTTTAATTATCTAATTATAATACTCTCCCTTGATGTATTTATCACATATTAAGATTGCCTCGTTAAAACCTTGTCAGGAAAAACCCAGTGGGATAAAAACCTGGACGAAGGAAAAAGAGTACGATCTCCCCCTTAAACAAAATTTCCTTAAACATTGAAATTTTGTTCAAGAAGATTATTAAGCCTTCTCATCCCTATTTTGTGCCTGAGCTTCA
>JAOVYX010000135.1:0-13927 GCA_035668315.1 Drosera spatulata | reverse complement strand
TCATTGTCAATAAGGCAAGAGCAAAGACGATCTCCATTGTGAAGGAAACATGACCAAATCTTTGTGTGTGGCAAGCGTATTACAAACCTTCTGGATGACATTGCTTCAGGGATGAAGAAGGAAAGAAGTAGATTGCTTTAAGTTTCTCCTTTTTTTTTCTGATTTGGGATGTTTCGATCCAATTTATTTGCTTGAGCCAACCCAATGGGCCTGATCAGGTGCGCTTAAACCTTGTTCCATTTTAGGGTTTTTATCCTTTTTCATTTTTTGTGTTGTTCAGCATGTTGGGCCTCTATATCGGATCAGATTTTCTTGCACTAATGCCCATGTGATTATTTAGTTATGTGTTTAATCAAAGTTTTAGTTTTGGTGTCTACACTTACGCTTAGTATATAGTAGATGAGAGTTGATGCATATAGGCTTCCATAGAATTAGAGAGTGAAAGCTATTGCAATGAATTCCCTATCTACTTCATATCTTTTAAGTTCAAAGAATTTGATTAATAAAAGAGAGATTTACCCAAAATTATAATTTTTTGAAAATAATTTCAGATTCATGCATTAGGGATTTTAATTCCCAAAAACTACAATTCTTCCATCCCACCCAATCCCTTAACCCATCCACATCATCAACCCAACCCCCTAACTCGTCGAATTCTTCGCCAGAATTCAGCATGTCATCTGAATCTTCATTGGGAGACGGCATATCTGAAACAGAGTGCTTAAAAAACAAAATAGAGAAGAAAAATAAAACAGAGCACCTGAAAGACACCTGAAACAGATTGCCTAAAGAAAAACCGAGCGCCGTTAAAAAAGTAGAGCGACACTTACAAAACATACACATCATGATTGACCCAAAATTGGATGAAGTAAAGCACACAGTCAAATGCCTAATACTCAAATTGGATGCTTACATGAGATATTCATGAAAAATAACATGAGCCACCTTTGTGTTTCAAGTTAATCCTTTTGGTCCGACCCCCTTCTATGAGATTATCTCAACAAAATTACATGATGAGACACATAAACTATCTTACAACCAAATTCAGTGAAAATTTATCACTCTTTCATTTTGCTCTCTTGAGTGTCGACGATGAAAACGGAGCCCGATTCTGACGGCCGACAGTGTCGTTCGCCGTTTGGCATCATTGACATATCTTTGCCCTTCCTCAATTCATTAGGTAATTTTCTCATGATTCGTTTCATTGATCGATCATTTCAATTTCATGGGAAAATGAAGCTGCTTAGGAGACAGTGACGTAGACGGAGGATCCGCCTTCGAAATCAGAGCCGATGGAGGATTCGGAGGTGGGGATCGAAAAGAGAATCGGCGGTGGAGTTGGAGGCGGAGCAGGTGGTGGGGGTGGATTCAATGGAGGGATTGCTTGTGAAGTTAAACGAATCTTTAAATATTCGATTTTGTCTACCACTTGTCACGAGCTTTTTCTCTAAACCGTGCGGCACGTAACAAACCTTGCCTCGAGTAAGGTAAGTCTGCCTAACTCCCAACACTCTCAAGTATTTGGAACTTCACAACAAAGTTTGGAATACTCTTAAACTTGGCTTTGTATTGCTTGATCACTTGATCTTGCTTGCTTGGTTACAAAGGAGGGGTGGCAAGCCTATTTATAGGTCTTGTCAAGAATTCTAGGAAATTTTATACAATTCTATACAACTCCTAGATCTTCTTAGAATGTCCTAGAGAAGTCTAGTATTTACAACATAATTTCACACTACTCTAGATAAATCTAGAGTACTCAAGAGAGTTCTATATTTTTCTACAGAATTTTAGAGTGTTTTCTACTCTAGAGAACTCTAGAGTCTTCTATTGAGGCCTCCTTTCTCCATGAGAGCTCTCTTATAAGTGACCAAGGGGCTCGCTTGGTGCGCGAAAAATTTTGGGCGTGACATTCTCCCCCACCTATCCTGGCAACGCCCTTGTCGCTTGTGCGTCTCAGAACTTCGAAATCTGCTCCTTGAATTGCCAAAGGTCGGTTTCGTGCTCCCAGCCTGACACTTCGATTTATCAATTTCGATTGCATGTCGGTAATTACTTTCGGTTTGGTTTTGAAGGCGGAAGAGACAAGAGAAAGGAGTGGAGAAGTTAAAATTGTAGTTTGGGAAAAACTTTTTCCATATCAATGTTTTTGGAATTATTTATAAAATTCTATGGTTTTAGTTACTTTGCTGTTAAAAAACTTATCCAATGACATTCCTATCCTTATCTCTATTCTCAACTCATTCCCTGTTCTTTTTTACATTCACCAGTTCTGGGGAATGGATGAAGTGTTTCTTATAGGCGCATATAAGAAAAAAAAAACTAAGGAGCTACGTCATTAAAAGTTTTCATCTGGGTGATCTTCTTGGCCCAAAATTTTTCTTTCCTACTCTCTAGCTCAGAACTTTATTTTCCTTGGCAACGAGAAGCACGATGCTCAAGATCTCAACTTCAACATTTTAGGGTTCTTTTTGTGAGGTGATTCTAAATCTATCTTTTTGCTCATTGTTTCTCTCCTTTTCAACCCTTGAGAAGTTTCTTCAAGCTCCATAAACATTTTAGAGGTTTATTGTCACGTAAATTCTAGGGTTTCAACTACAGATTGATTTTTCTTATTTTATATATTGTTCTCACATAACCTACCAAATTAGTTCATGATTAGAATATCCATGATGAGTGATTTTTCTATGGATGGATTCAATTTCGATTTTTTTTTTTTTTTTTGGAAAGAATACAAATTCGGCTTTATCCTTTTATTCTTCTTTTACTTTGGCTTACAAATTTGGTTTTATCCTTTTATTCTTCTTTTACTTTGGCTTTCTCATATTATCAGCCAATATTATTTCTTTAGATGAACCGTGAAAGATCTCATGGGATAAGACAAATTATTGAAAGATTTGGTGAAAAATTATGGTTTACCCTTAAGTGACGGATTTGTCCAGTTCTGATTAAGTTTGGTTTACTTTATCTGGTTCTCTGGTAAAATGTATGGTTTTGAAAATCAACATTCTCATTGGTTGATTTATTTCAGTATTTGGTGTAAGCATTTGAGTATCTTATTTGTAGGAATCAATCTTGAGAAGTTGTGGAATCTCGTTCTGATAACCTATCTAGCTTCATCAATCTTCCTAATGCTCCAAAGAACAAAAAGGATGAATGTTAGAATGTTTGAGAACTACACATCAATATAAGATCTCATCTTGATTGCGGCTTGGAAACATACTAGCAAGGATATAGTTACTAGCACCGATCAAGGTAGATCTAATTACTGGAATCGAATTTGGAAGGAATACATGGCTAATATACAGAGCTTCCTACTCGTTCGAAGAAATCCATTGTTTTAGCATCATCCAAACTAAATGCTTGAATTTTGTCGACATCGTTCAAAATAATGAGTATGCAAAAACCCAAGTGGGATAACGGAGCAAGATAAGGTAACTTGCAATGATAGTTCAAAGACTTGGTTGGTTAGGCCAATGTGACTATATATATAGTTGTGTGTCCTAAAACTCATTGATGCAAATGAGGCTAGTTATATCACTATTGAAATAATGGACCATATAGAAGTATTGCAGGCTGGTTATAAATAGTTTAAGATTGAAAATATAGTATTTTTTTATCTTCAAAAATGCAACAAAAAGAAAACATTGAAATTCAAAATTCAACATAATATTATTATTCTTCAAATATAAGGAACATGTATAGCAAATCTGTTATGTATGTGCCAAAAAAAAATAAGAAAAAATTCTTGATAGGCTTTTCTATGGAGTTTTAATTACATTAAAATATCCTACTCTATTTTCATTCCAATCAAGTACCCATTATCAATTAAAAGATAATTTTTCACAAATATAATTATTACATCAAAAATTCTTTCCGAAAATTCATTATTTTTAAATCCAATTTGACATTCCTATGACGGCCCCACCGTCATGATACCAACTCCCTGAACATCGACAACACCCTCGACGCCATCATCGTCGACGTCATAACCACGATATTAGAATGATGTACTGATTGTTAAAGCTGATATACGTACTGATTCCCATAGGTTGACATATTGATTCCCACAAGCTGATATTCTGATTTCCACGGGCTGACGTATTGTTTCACACAGCGAACACCTTCATTTCCGTAGGTTGATGAGATACTGATTCCTACATGTTGACGTAGTGATTCTAATAGGCTAATGTATTGATTCCCAAAGCCCAACACCTTTATTCCCCTAGGTTGGCGTACTAATTAATGACAGTGACGTATTGATTGCTGCTTGATAAGTTTTGAAACGCTTATTGGATGTGACGCCATTCACGCCACCACCTTTATTCATAACTGACGTACCGATGTGTTTCAAGAAAAATCGTTCCAGCAACGCTGTAACCTCCCATCATCGTCATCGCCACCACCCGCAGTGAAGTTCCTCATGCCCGGCAAGGCGGTGATCCTCCTCCAAGGCAGCTTTGCGGGGCACAAAGAAGTTTTCGTGAAATCTTTTGACGACAGCACCAACAACCACCACTACGGGCAGTGCCTCAACGTTGGGTTTGCCAAGTACCAATAGAAGGTGATCCGAAAGGACTCGATGACGAAGATTGCAAAGAAGTCGAGGGGTGAAGACCTTCGTCAAGCTGATGAACATCTTGACGTGAACTAACTAAAAAATAAAATCATATCATGATTGATATATTACCTAAACGGGATATTGATATATTAAAAAAAATAAATAATGAAGTTATCTTTTAAAATAGGCAAATGCAGATTCGATTAAAAAAAATCGACAAGGTGGTTGGACAAAAAAAAATCGGGATATTTTTTTCAAAAAGTAATCCCTATAAAATGTGACACAACAAAGTAGGAATAGAGATAGAAAAACTGGTATGAATGATTTTAGGAGAAGGATATAGAATTATATGAAAATATGGATAGGAATAGGGAATCTCTTATACACATCAATTTTTGCTAAATTCTCTGAATTTAAGGATAGAGAATGGTTTAGGAAAATGGTTGGAAATGCTATTATAAGGAGTAGAAACAGGACCATGTTCTTCTGAGCAGACTATGGTAAGCCCATTTTGACCATTCATATCATTTTTCTATTTTTATCGTTATTATATAATGCTACAGAACTACTTTTTGTTATAGAAATGTATGGCCCATTTGACTAGGGTGATAAAAAAAACTCATATTTGTTTATTACTGATAGTGATAAATTATAACTGATCGTATTGTGCTTGCATGGTTATATAATAGCTTTTTCACTTCTTTTAATTACAATACAAGAAAATGGATCATTTGAGAAGAAAAACTCCATCCCAAATGATGAATTTTCCGTCGTTGATGACTATTTCCGAAGAAAATAATCAGTTGCAGTACTATCTTCGCAAATGTCAAGAAACGGTTGCGAAGGATTCAGTCCGTCGCTATATACTTTGTGCAAAGGAAATTCCTTTGTAATTGATAAAAGTTTCCTTCGCACTTGATGATTCAAATGCTTCGAAAAATGTTTTTGCAATTATCCTTTGCAACTGGCATGCTTCTCGTTGCAAAAATGCATTTCCGAAAATGATTTGCAATACATTAATGTAGATCTTTCCTTCGCAAATTATCATCTTCTAGCAAATATCAATATTTAATGAAGGGCATAGAACTTAACATAAAATTGTCGAAAAGTATCTCGAAAACATACCGCTTGATCTAATTAGTAAATCAACATCCTTCTACTTGAAACTTCTTAACCAGAATTCATACAGGTGACATTTTCTACTCAAAACACAAAACGGCAAAAGGATAAGCACTTTCTTCATCAATGCTGATACATGTCATATCTGAGAGCTACTTTGATCGACAGGACGTTCCTGAACATTAGAAAACAACGTCTAAGCGGTTGGCAAGATAGATGGTTGTGACAGCATATTTTGATTCGCCCGTAAAAAGAACGAACAAAACAAATTAAGAAAGTGAATGTAATACGCGTATCTAAATAGTATATAGCAATAAGCCCAAAACACAATAAGTTGCAAGCTCACATCCTGCTCACAATATTGATACAATAAGCACAAATCTCAAACCCAAAGCACAAACCTACAGATCATAGTTGGAATAGCAACAATACACGCAACAACACAATTAACTTTTGAGTATTACTAAAATAAACTGAACAGGAAGCTGGACTGGGAACCGAAAAAACTGAACTGGGAACTGAATTTTCGAGCATCGATAACTAAAATGGTACCTGTGCAGATTGATGCATAAATGGATTGTTGGAAAGACGGGCGATGCAGTTAACAACTATTTCTGGAATCTCTGACTGAATTGAAAGAGATTAAGTATCATGCTTCTTATAGTTTGTTCATGAGCTTCTCTAGACGTTTCAGAGGACAGGTTGTTGCCACGAACGAGTCAAGCATGCCTCAACTACTCTCTCAACAGCCTCTTGATCAATGCTCTGAGATTATTGAGGGGTGACAACCGAAACCCAGCTACTGCAAGAATTTTGAGGATTGGCACAAACTAAGGCTCTTGCACTTTGACGAGGACCAAATTTGAACCCCACACACACAGCCCCATGCTTCATTGTCGTCTTGATCAGCACTTAAACTTGAACCACCATCTCCTAATTCGTGCTCTCCCTATACAATGTCTAGGTATTCCGTCTATTAAGAAAACCCTAGAAACTGGTTAAAATTATAAGTCTAATGAATAGCAAGGCATAGTATATGATGAGTTCTGGGGAATTAGAACAAATAACTGTTGAATCGATCAAATAATCAATTCGAAGAAACGACCGAATCGCGGAAAAACACAAATAATCGATCAAGTAACACGAGAAAAAAGTCAAAAATAACCTGATGCATGAAATCAAATCGAAGCGTTGAATGGAGTAGCCGATGGTGAGATCCTTCGGATTAGCGATCCAGAACTCTAAGAAGAAGGGTAAGGAAACCTAGAGAAGAAGTGAAGGAAAAAAAATTTGACAGAGTTTCTTTTCGTTATTGCACATGTGAATAATTTCTTGCAAAGGATTATTATGATTTCAGCGACTGCAAAAATCGTCGAAATTTAACATATATTTTTCTAACTTCCTAATAAATTGTGCACGTTTTGCGAAGGGATTAGGTTTCGTCTCTATTTTCTGTCACAATAGAGACTTTTTCTTGTAGTATTTGTTTGGTCAAAGATAATTTACTCCAATGGACCTGCTTGTTCCTTACTAAACTTTATCCTTGCCAACCTCAATGCTATATTTAGCGATCAAAATAACAAATTTATTTTTTAGCAATGAAGAGAAGCCAAATATAAAAAAGACCCATACCCTATATACATATAAAACAAAAATTAATAAGAACACGTGGCATACTCCTGATTCATCATTGATGAAGTTAAAATGCCAAAATATAACACGATGTCATAAGAGGTACATTTTCAAATTATAGCAAATCTACACCATCATCTTTTGAAAAAAAGAATTGCTAATGCTATTTTAGCATGTTTGGTACGAGATGCTCTTATGCCAATAAACAGAAAAAGCGCTTTAAGTTGGAGTCAACAAAAGTATCAAACACTATTTCCAACAATATAAAATCACATAAAGTTGATTTTGACCAAGTTTAAAGAGTGACCAACATTATAATTGGGATACTTAGCGAACGACCTTTATCCATATAAAATGACATAAAATTTTTTTCGATATTTGTTGATTGATGGAGAAAAATTCCAGTTAATAAATGCTTTATCTGTATGCCAGGATAAAATTTTGTTTAATTAATCTCTTTCATTTCAAATTCTCTTTTCAAATAATCGTAAGTTTGTATTATCTTTTTTGGAGTATCAATGATAATCGACTTATATATATGGCCATAATAACAAAACCAGAATTTGATTTCTTGGTAATAACATAAGGACATATCATGTCATCCATATATTCTTTCTTTCACAAGTATTTACTAGGACGATTATACCATATCAGGCCTGATTGTTTAAATCCGTATAATGATCGTTGTAGTTTAATTGAGTACAAGTTACATGATTATGTATCACTTGGCATCTTAAATTTTTCAGGGATTTTTATATATATGTCAGCATCTAGTAGTCCATTTAGATATAACATTACAACATCCATTAGATGAATGCTATATCTTCTCTAACAGCCATGCTAATTAAGAAATGAAACGTAATTTCATCAATCACGGGAGAATTATAATCACAGTCCAATATTTGTGAAAAATCCTGGACAACTAAACGTGCTTTATATCTCTCACAATTTCTTCTTTTTCACTTCGTTTTCGAACGAACGCCCACCTTATCCATCAGGTTTGATATTTTGTGATGTCTAGACTATGGGTCAGAAAACTTCATGTTTAGCAAGCGAATCCAATTATGCTTGAATTGCTTCCATCCATTTTGTCTAATTTTTTTTTGTCGATATTCATCCACACTACGTGGTTCTTGACCCTCATTTGGATTCATGATATCAAATATCACATTATAAACAATAATATCATCTATCTTGAATCTATTTATGTCCCTTATCATATTCATATAAGTATAATTAATCGAGATTTTTTCATTTATAAGTGGTTGTTTTACGATAGTATCCTCATTAGCATCATTAGTTATTATCTTTTCATCAATCATCTTAATGGATCTATCCATTGGTATGACATCTTCATGATCATCATTTTCCTTAGATTTTTCCATTGTCGAGGAATTGTATCATTTGCACCAATGGGTCTACCTCGTTTCGGGTGAGTTTTATAAGATTCTAGAGTTGTGTCAATATTTGATTCAATTGATACTTGAATTCTAACCGGAACATTAATTTATAGGACGGAGGGAGTATCTCCTATCCACCCAGAAATACTTAAATTCTAACCGGAACATTAATTTATAGGACGGAGGGAGTATCTCCTATGCACCCAGAAAAGCAGGCGAAATTTTTTTAAAATGTTTTGCTTTGACTACGAGTCTCTAATAAAGCAATAAGACTGAAACTATTAGCAGCAACAAACTGCTTTATTGTTAGCAGTTTATCAGCTTTATTGACCCCTCTAATACTCCACGCAACATGGGATTCCTAACAGAAGTGGGATCGAAGCCATAGTTGTATTCACCTACTCATCAAGCATAATGTCTTCCTTGAGCACATCAAACCGAGTAGCAGAAAGAAGAATGTCAGAACTTGCTTGCTTCATAGCTGAGCTCTTATTCACTTACTGCCATGTTTACTTCTGAGCTTCTGCTAGAATGAATTTAGCCCTTTGCTGCACCTTCGAAACCACTTCAGCATGCATCCATCTTTGTTTTAGAACTACTTTTCTTTGGCCTCCAAATCTTAGTTTACCTTGGTTGAACCTTGCAGCTCTCAAGCTTATACCGCCATTCACCACATCTGTAACATTTCCTAGGCACCTGCTCGTATACCACCTTTTGAGCAATCATTTTCCCATTAGGAGTAATTATACATATTTCTTCTTTCACCTCCTTCTTAACATCCACATCAACCAGAACATGAGGAAAAGAAATCCTCCCCTTCATTGCAATTTGAGCATTTGTGCATACAAGTCTACTAACTCGTGATATAATCTTTTCCAATGCATGTTTACCCCAATACTTCAGATCAATTCCAAGAAGCTGCATCCAGGTTGGGACATGACATATGCTATGTTTATCAGGTACCCATTCTTAAAGAATTAAGAATCTAAAGTTGAAGAACCACATCTAGTTCTTGATAGAGGCTACATCGCTACATTCTTGAAACGAAAGATGAAATAGCCTTGTCATTTAGCAGAATCTTAGGGCATGTAATGTTGTTCCATTGCCTACTGGCAAAGTTCCGCATAGCCACAAACAGTACTCTATCCCTCAAAGCATAGCCAATAAGGGAAAACTGCGAATATCGACGTTCGTCAATGACATCCTCAAAACTCAGGACGATCTCTTCCTCCTCATAGAGACAGAAATCCAATGATATCGCCTTCGTAGTATCACAATTATCAGCAAGAGGTAATTCTGCAGGTGGTTGTTTAAAATCTGGTTTCAAAACTTACGCATAAGATTTTGAGTTCAACGAGCCTTGTTTTTCAACTTCCTCAGCCCAGGAAACCCTAGCCGATGGAGGAGTCACCATCGAGCCTTGACAAAACTGAGCACCTTTTGGAGTAAATACCAACCTAGACGTAACACCTGATGGCTTTGATACCTCATTCGAAGTATTGGCTTTTTAAATCCCTTTTTCCTCTTCACTCATCTTCCCCTTTACCTATTCTGCTCGTGTAATCGATGCCTCAAGAACCTCCGATGTGATGTCGTGAATCACCTTTTTCGGACAACCCCGTTGCCTCATCGAAGATGGTTATCGACGGGGAAGCTCCTCATCGGCAATCAGAGTTCACCCTCTCCATCCCCACTCTTTTCCCTGACATGACTCAACGTTTGTTTGGACAAGAAAGAAATCCAAACTATTAGGATTTAAATGAGACGAAAGAAATGTAACAAATTTAATGTTTATTTTTAAAAAAGGAATTGTTATTTTTAAGACTGAAATTAATATTGCCAAGACATGTGAAAGGGGGATATGGGATTATTTTGTTAAAAAAAAATTTACTTCTTTTGTCACATAAAAAGTACAACGTTTGTACATATAAGCACTAAAGATGGTCGCATTACGAATGATCCGCGAATAACTGAACAATTTTTTTTATAAAATTATCGTGAAACATCGATGATAATTTAAGTTAAGTACTATTATTTCTAGGCCAAAGTAAAATTCATGACATTGTTCAGTAATCAAAAAGTAATACATCAAAATCCATAATGAGTAGTATAGTTAATGCGTAATGTAATTTTTTTATGGGACATAGGGAGTATTTGAGTGCATTGTTTCGAAGGAATTAACTAGAGTATTAACCTGGACGCTGCATAGTAAACGATAAAAACAAGATTATTTTAAGTCAAATATAATTATTAGCATGTTATTTTAAAGATTTTGAATTTTTTATCATCTAATAAAATCAAAATAATAGAATTCAGATCACATATAATACTACAAAGTATAAATTATAAATAGGTCTTATGTTTTAAACTCATTTATCAAAAAGTCATCCCTAATTTATTAATTACCATTTGTTCTTATAAGATATCATGAAATTGAAATCTCTTATTTTTGATAAATGACTAATTCGTAAAGTGACAATTATCAATCAAAAAAAGAAAACTAATGCATCATTAGTCAACAAGTTATTGCAGTCTCTTTTTTAACCGTTAAGTCACCTAGATGTAAAATTATCTTGATTTTTTTCCCGATCCGACGATAAAAAAGAGATCGTAGTAACTTATTGGCTAATGCACTTATAATAGTGTTTAATAATTTTTTCACATAACAAATTTGTCTATATGATGGTTAACATTTGTTTTATTTTTAATCACAAAGTTATATTAAATTTTAGTTTTTATTTTAATTTTGTAGATTGAGTATAAGTCAATATATTAGTTAATAAGTCAATGTATTAGTTAATGTTTTAAAAATTGAATATAAGTTGATATATTGTATTTTATTTGATTGGACATTAAAATTTTTTAAATGAGGGTAGTGCTCTGCCATGCCGCTTGCGGCATGTCGCTTATCGTTTTATATAATTATATATAGATTTTTTCTTTCAAATGTTGGTATATTATGGTAGTTGGGGTGGTTGCCTAGCTAACTTCAAAAGCCCCCACACAATTCAACAGGAGGAAATAGGATGGTGAAAGGTGTCGGGGGAGAATTCTTAGATAGGTTGTATATTAAAGGAGAAGTTGTTCCTTTACGAATGTACAAACAATTGTAAAAAAAGCAATGTACAAATTCAAAGCATTACCTTCCATAGATGGCACTTTGGCATTTGGTTACTTGTACGAGTTTTTGTTTCACCTTATTACAACACATTATCAACACAAGTTTACTCAGTTTAATTTGACTCCCTATCTCACTTTATCTCTTATAAAGATAATTCAGATGAGATTACCCATTCTAATTTATATACACAAGAGTAACACAAATTATCACCACCTTTAGAGTGATATGCTGAAATGAAGTCGGTTCCACTAATCGTTAGATGTTGAGTTTGAATATGATGTATTAGGGAGAATTAGTAAAACAATTTTATTTTTACACTGTTCATGTACTGTTCGTGCTCTATGCTATGCACTGTTCATGTAATATTATTACAGACATCGATTCAAATATGCTCAAAAAAACATACATCATATTTCACACATCAAATGTAGTCTTACTAGCACAATATCATACAAAGAGAATTTGTTTCGAGTGCTTTATACCTTGATCTTGTTTCCTACGACGGGCATGTCCCCATACAGGCTTAGATCTTGATGTATTTGCCTTGATAAATATCGGGATTAGTGGTGGACAGGTGTGCCAAGTAACTTACATGGAGTTCTTTTGTAATTTTCTTCTCCATTACAATAAAAGAAAGCTTATCATTGTAAAAATAATCAAAAAAAAAAAATCATGTACTTCATTTCAAATTGAGTAAAGGTTTAGTAGTGGTTTGTTTATTTAAAATATTTCCATATTATTATAAATGGGAGAAGAAGATACATGCATATGAGATTATGCACCAACTCATACTATTCTTCAAAATAAAATTATGAACATACACTATAAAAATTCATTATTTTAGTTACGGAATTTTTCCGTCGCTAAAATATATTAACGACGGATTAGCAACGGAAACACTCTGTCGCTAAAAACCTCGTCGTTAAAACATAATTCAGCGACGGATCCGTCGTTAAAATGAGAAAAATCAGCGACGGATTGACTTTTCCGTCGCTAAAATTAAATTTTCGGAGAACATAATATTAATGACGGATTCTGTCGGTAAAATGATAACAACTTAGCTACGAAAATCCGTAGCAAATTTTGATTTTAGATTAAAAAAATAAATTGAAATCAGGAAAACCTGAATAAATATATAAACCACCGGTCTCAAACATCTCATCAATAGTTTACATAATCCAAAAAAAAAAAAACGAAATACATCATTTTTTTTGTATTTACAAAGCCGTCAATGACCAGCTAATCTAACATTCCGTTGCTCAGGAGCCCCGGAGTCATCGTCTGGAAACGGTCTCGAAGGAAATGGTCGGCCGGCCTCAGTCTGACAGGTGGAAGGATCCCCGTCCAATCTCCTGAAGAGGAGGTCCAGTTGCTGCTCCATACTCGTCTGACTCTGACGGAGGGTCTGGATTTCGTCCTTCAACTGGAAGTAGTCCTCTGGAATCTCCGTGCTTGATGCAGAACGACCTCTAGAGGCAGCGCTGAGGATGGACCGCGGATATATCTGGCTCGTAGTTGAGCCAATGTCGTAGACCCTCCCCTTGTCGATGCGGGACATCTCCAGGAATGCTTGATCAGCCACGGCCTGAGACTGTGTATGCGCAACCTCGGGATCTACCGATTCACCCATCAGCGACTCAGGCGACTGAGTTGCTCAAAGTATGAATCTTGTAAACAATACATCGCTGTTAGTATTTTATCGAACGAATAAGATCAAAATTAATAATTTTAAAGAAAGGTCATATAATTGACTTACCCGAAACTGCGAAACAGGCTCGTCTACTAGGAGAATGTCCGCGATGGACTTCCCCACCTGAATGGTCTCCACCACTCCCAGAGCATCAGTCTTCTTGTGAGTCTGAATGAAAAGCTTTGGGGATGTGACCTTCCTCTTCAGCGCCGTCTCCTATTTAAAACAACATACAAAATAAATTGATTAATATAATTCCTATAAACCTAATTAATAAATTAAAAGTAATCAAATTCAACTAAAATAAATATTTGAAACTTACCATTTGTTTGTCAATGGCAAAGGACGACACACTGCCCTGAGTGTGTGTCGCCGTCCCCTTGGCTCTATTCTCGATACCGAGCGAT
>JAOVYX010000134.1:0-42760 GCA_035668315.1 Drosera spatulata | reverse complement strand
CATCGTCATGGGTGTAAACTAGCTAGGGAGCGATGGGCATCCCCCATCCTCTTTGCATGCATGCAGCGGCTTCTACGTCGTAGTGGCGGGGCCACGGGTTACTCTCTGCAGAGAGACGCAAATTATCTCAATGCAGACAAACGATATCTCATTGAATGCGCACAAGAGGTGCAAGGCGGCGCACAGGGTATGTAGGTGCGAAAACGAATTATGTTGGGAACCTGAATGACGATTGACACTTGGTCTTAACTCTGTACTCCGAGTCGGTCATATCCTTAGAGTGTCATTGCTTTTGAGTCGAGTCATAAACCCTAATTAAAATGCAAAATAAAGGAATGACTCCTAAAAGCAATGCTAATCTATATGAAGAATACAGAAGCGATGTTGTGTGATATGGCGCCCATATTTTTCATATATATATAAAAATGTTTTAGGGATTTTCGACGGTCGCCATTGCCGTTAGCGGAACTTCCCTGTAATTGGGATTCATACGCCAGAGGTTGTTGAGCTTCATTAGCTCATGGTTATGTTTTTCGATTGCAGGTATGCCCCAAGCAGCACCTGAAGGCTCTTAGAGAGAGCTTGATTATGTTTAAATGAGTCCACGGATTTTGGACATTACGGCAGATCAGTTGTCTGTATTGGTAGAATGTAATAAATGATCTGCATAGTTTCCGTTCTAAATGTTGTAACTAAACAGGTATTTGGGACTGTAAGTTATATGACTATAGTACTGCTTGTGTTTTCTTTCTGTACTCCTAAAACCTATTTGGTTGTTAGCCTTGTCACGGACCGGGTCCGTGACGGCAATAACGCTCACGTGTCTTCCTACGTGGAAAGTCGTGGCGTTACAACTGGAGCTCGGAAGCCCAGACATTTATGTGATGGATTGTTGGTGTTTTAGGCCCTGATCCTAACACGAGAATCTGCACAGATCAGAAACAAAAAGTTCGATTAGTTAGACCTAAGGTGGTGACCCTCGAGGGACCGACTCCTTGGCTTAACCATCCATGAGGTGCCATACGATCTTTTCTTATAGGCTTTTTGCCTTAATGATGTTGAATCTTTGATTGAACTCTTAACCCATAGAATTCATGTTCTTTAATACCAACACATAAAAATAACTTGGGTTGCCGACCAAGAAACCCGTTGTTTAGCGTCGTTGGCCCGACAACATTTAAGCATAGCTAATGGACGTATATACATTTAGCCTTTTCTATGTGAATTTCATCCTCCCACGTAGAATTAAATGGTCCGTGAAACAATTTGAGTCTATGACCATTTATTATGTAAACATTATTTATATCAACACGTTTAATTTCTACAACTTCATAATCATGAATTTTCACCACAACAAATGGCCCATCCCATCTAGATTTGAGTTTGCTAGGAAATAACCTCAAACATGCCTTATAAATCAAGACCTTATCTCCCACATTGAAGTTTTTCCTAGAAATAAAAATAAATTGATCATACAATTTCTTGATTGTCCTTATAAATGATTGCATTCTCATACGCTTCATTGCATAGCTAATCTAGTTCATAAAGTTGAAGTTGCCTACTTTTAGCTCCTTTATGGTAATTCATATTCACTTATTTCATCACCCAATAGACTTTGTGCTCAATCTCTACGGATAAATGACATATTTTTTCATAAACAAACCTATAAGAAAACAACCCTATTGGTGTCTTATAGGTAGTTTTATACGCTAAAAGAACATTATTTAATTTCAACCTCTAATCTCTTCTTTTGGGATTTACCATGTTCTCTACAATATTTTTATTGACACGATTAGAATTTTCAATTTGTTCAATTAACAGATTTTCAACCAATCGATTGCAAAAATAAGTTCCTCTATCATTAATAATGACCTTGTTAAAAATATTACTTTGCTACAAATTCAACAGCTACCCTTACATCATCGGTTTTTTAGGAATGACCCACCCATTTTGACACATAATACACAGCAAATAAGAGGTAAACATCACTATCTTCAAGAGCAAAATTTAGAGCAATTTCAAAGGCTTCATGAAGTCAATAAACAACAAAACCAGCATAGTGCTAACAAGCCCATCGGCAGTCGCATTTTTAAAGTAGATGATGCTCCACAACAGAACATGAGAGAAGGAATGCTGTTTCTAAGTTAAGGCTCGAGCTCTTTTAAAGGCTATGAACCTGGCATGGCAACTTCATCTGCTACAAAATCATCATCATCATGGTAGATGTTCTCTGCCATTTGCCAGATCTGAAGTATATTATCTTCAGCAACGCTTGCAACCACCCACTCTTCACAAGGATTCCATGAGAAGTCGGAAATTTTGCTCGTATGTCCGCCATGTATGAAGAGCAGCTCTGGTGGTCCATCCTCAGCATCCTCTGGTGATTGCTCTTCATCAATTCTGGTAATCAAGATAACGGGACATGGTTAGCTAAGCCAAAAGTTCACCAAAAAATAGCTCAAAAGCTGCGTCCTGTAGGTATAAGGAGATGCCTAAAGCCTATTGGATGTAATAATGACAAAATTTAAGCAAACAGGAACAAAGAAAAAGAGTAAAAAAATTGTGTTTAACTATAACGTACCTATTAAAAGGATCCTAACGTTTTACATGTTTATTTGCTTATTTGTTTATTTTTCATAAGGAAAAAAAAAAGTTATATATGTTTGGACAACTTCAACTAAGTGAACGCTAAGGGGAATCATATTTATAAGGTCGCCTATGTACACAGGTTTAAACTTGCCATGTCAAGTAGAGGAAGACATTTGACACTTCTATGTCCGAGTACTGTTCCTAACTAGAGTATCAAAAGTTCAAGCGGATGGAGAAAATGGAGCTTGTGACACATAGCTTCTCCCGGAGTAGTACAACCAAAATACTCATATCTTCAGACCACAACACACATGCCCAATGGGTTTGAAACTTGTGACACACAGCTTCTCCACTCAGCATATGCTGAGCAAATGGAGAAAAGGGTTCAAACATGAGACCAGTATCAGTCTAGTCTCCTGATACCACATATCAAAATATCCAGCTCCTGCTGAAGGACAGAGCGTAGCAACTTGCTCACTTCCACACAGGGCGAGGAGAATCAGGGCTTAAGCTCCACTCTACATATGGAGCTTTTCTTGGAAGTTAACAAAAAGAACCATATTTCCTGTCTTTTTTCCTACTGGATATGGAGATGGGCATTTTTTTTCAGGGAAATATAACTCTCATGATGAGTTGAGAAGGCAAATATAGGATTACATGAAAAATCGCGAACAATTTTATACTCAACGAAATTGCCACATGAAAATTTCGCCACCAATTGCAACGCCTCATTGATCAAAATGAATTATTTTCTGCAATAAGAACAGTCCTTATTCCACTAATCCAAACAGGTTTTTTACATGATAAGCCATGATCTCATGTTTGTGGAAAGACATAAAACTCTCACTTCAGTAAAAATCAAGAAACTGCAGTACATAGCTCAATGCAGTTGACGTGATTAGATCCTAGAAGCCAAGTGAACTGATCAACCAAAAGATTTAGAATACTTCTGAGAGCTGTATTAGTCAGAGAAATCTTATGGATTGGAAAAGGGCAACATTTGCATGAAATGATAAGAGAATGAAGAAGCACGGTAATCTATGAATGACATAGAAGAATGTGCCATCTTGAACGAGCTAAAGATGGTAGTTGACAACATGAGTATCCAGAGTCCAAAAAACAAGATCAAACCTCACAAAAATGCTCCGCCGTACATTATGAAATGAATTGAAACACACAAACGACAATGACACACACACACAAGATCAAAAAGAATGCGAATAACACAAGGATTTTTACATGGGAAGCCCGAGCACTAGGAAAAAACACAAGGCCACAAGAAACCTGATGACAGATCAATGAAGTTCTACAGGAGGTGGTCCCTCACTTATTACCATGAGTAAACCCTCATGAGTATTTAGAGTCAACTAGAAACCATAATTCTCCTAAACACGCTATTCATGGGCCGGGCCCAAACTACATATAAACACACCAGGCCTACATCTGTAAACAGAAAGCCCAATTTTGTTGAAATAGTTGCCACACCAAACATACTATAACAATGCACGAAATTGTATAGAGAAACAAACACAAGATTTAGTGATCGTTTGATGGGAGTGAAATCAAGACTCCTGCTTGCATGCTTTGGCTGCGTAGGGTAGCTGTTGAAGATTAACTCAAGATTTTATAGATTTCAACATTTTGTGATATGTTCAAGATATCTTAAGAGTTGAATTCGTTAAGGATATATCTTTCGAGTCAGACGAGATTTTTGTGGGACATGAGATCATCCTTTCCTCTAGGATTTGAGCGAAACATAAAGTGAGATTAAGTGAGTTCGTAAAGATAAATCAAGTTGTAATCGTTTGGTTGATTAGTGATTTGTTTTTTGTGGGTTTTTCTTCCTCGTGAGGATTTTTCCATGTTAAATCTCGTGTGTTATCGTTATAGTTCTTGTGAACGCTTTGATCGTGCCCCGGATTGTGATATTTGGTACATTAATTCTCGACCTAAATTTATAACAAGTGATATCAGAACTCTAGGTCGTGTCATGCCGAGAAAAGTTTGAGTCTATAAGAAGAAAGATTTGATCTTTGGGTCAATGATTGAATCTTTAGATAACTATTGAAACTTTTCGGAGTTTACAAGTTTTACAGAGGAGAAGATGGTTCACTACGATGTTGGAGATCGAACCACAAGTTGAGGCACTATACGTGTGTGTCTAGAAAACAAAAAGGACGGAAAGTCGTATTCTGTGAGTGAATCAGAAGGTGAAGTCGACAACAACAGAGAGCTCCACAAGGCCTTAGGTTCATCAGACTCTACGGTAGGAAAAAGATGTCTGTGCAGGGTAGAGCGATAAAGGTATATAGAGGTACCATGGTCGTGATGAAAGCTTAGAAGATGAACAACTAGTTTAGAATGATTAGGAGCACAGTTATGGAGGACAATCGTACAAGAGCTGAGACAGGAGCCAACGTTGGAGCGTCAGGAAGTCAACGGATAATTCACTTAACACGGTCTTAGGTAGTTCTCGTACAGATAGTGGAGATCCAATCAGTCATCAGGGAGCTACGAAAGGATCAGGAGGCACAGGCGACACAAGCACCAAAGATAAGCGAATGATAGAGAGAACTGAGGGAAAATCTTAAGCAAGATTAGTCGGTGCACATGGGTGTTGGAGAAGCAAAGCTGGAGGTAGCAAGCCTCATCTCCAAGGCCACAAGATCCCAATGATGAGTTCGTGTCCAGGCACGAGATGACTACTCAATCTAGATGATTTGTGTGTTTTCAGATCTCGAACCAAGGTGGAGATCGCTGAAGATTGGCTCAAGATTATAACCAAATTTAGATATTTTGTGATATGTTTTGGATATCTTAAGAGTTGAATATCATTCTGATCTATCTTTTGAGTCGGATATCTTTAGTTAATAATTCTCTATAAATAGGGCCTTAATCGTAGCGATTTTTAATGGGTCATCGGACCACCTTTTCCTTTAGGGTTTGAACAAAACACAAGATGAATTTGAGGGAGTTGGGAGAGACAAATCAAGTTGTAATCTTTTGGTTGATTAGTGATTTGTTCTTTGTGGGTTTTTATTCCCTATAAGGGTTTTCCCACGTTAAATCTCGTGCGTTGTCGTTATAGTTTTTGTTCGTGGTTTGATAGTGTACTTGTTTTACGTATTCGACACATCAATTTCTCAAGTTAAATTCGTAATAGTAGTCGTGCATGAGTACGAGGGGCGTTAACAGCAACCAATTAGGTTAATCAAGTGGTCTAGGTAAATTAATTGGTCTTGCTCCTGATTGGTGTTACTGAAAGTGATAGCTATGCAATTAGCCATATTTGTCCTAAGTAATTCCTTTGTGTTAGAATTGTTTTATTGTTATTTGTGTCGTATTATTATAGTTCTATGTTTTGGACTTTGATACTGCCGTGTTTTGTGTTTTTATTGCAGATAGATGTCGATGCAAAGTGTTTTATGCGTTTGGATGCAAGCCGAAGTAAAGCGATGCAAAAAAGTGAAGAACTGATGCAATTTATGAAGATCACGACCACAACTTTAGATGTCACGACCTTGAGATGAAGAAAGAAAACACATTTTGAGGCAGTAACTAGTGTCACAATCGTGAAGCACTAAATCATGCCCGTCAAGATACATACTATGAGAAGCTGATCAGTTTTTGCCTAGATCACGCCGTGACCTGAAGAGTTCATGTCCGTGAACTTCTGGAAGATTAAGATATTTTGTAGATTTTTCATTTTATTTTATTAGGGCATATTTTTAGTTCTATAAATAACCTAGCTAGTTGTCGTTTTAGAGAGTTTTTCTAGTTTTTTCCCCCAGAATTCAGAGGGTGACGACAGAGAAAGAAACCCTAGTTTTCTATTTTTCTCTCAACGAAACTAATCTCAATTAGTTTCTAGAAGAGGTTTGATTATCATTTTCTACCAAAGATCATCTCAAAATTGGATTTTTATCTTTTATCTATATAGAGAAGCTTTTCTGAACTCATATCTCTTCATGTTTATGGATTGTTCTTCGTTTATGTTGATGTTTATGATTATTTCCATGATTTTCAAGTAGATCTTTATTAAAAGAGCTATGTGACGAATCTATGTGATTCTTGGATTATGAGATATGAATTGTCCGTTATTTCGTAGTTGATGTTAAATATTGATGTGAACTTATACGCTATTTATTGTTATGCTTGTGATCTATGTAGTTTGGCCAGCTAGATAGATATGCATGTCTTTACAATTGCTAACTCGATCAATTCTTGTTTTGGTTGAAGTATAATAGCGACTAACAACTAGAGTAAATCTAATTTTACTCTAAGTTGTTAGAGTTCACATAATTTAGATCTAGTACAACAAAAAAGTTCTCTTTTGGTTGTATGAATTCTAAGGTGATGAAATCTTCTACTTTTATGTAATTTAACTTGATTTGTTTGACTCATTCTCATTTGAATTAATCAAACAAGTTGGATAAGGGTTAATTGATGACTTTTCAATAACTTCCGCAGAAGAAGATGAGAATCTCTATTCTACATCACCTATTTAAATAGTCAACTACGTGATCAATGATGAAACCTCATGAATCTAGTGTGAAGTGATGTAGGTCCTTGCTATCTTACGACGTAGTGAACTTAAGTTAAAAACACTATTCTCACTATCTTGAGCTTTTACAATTAGTTTAGCTTAATTTAGTTAGTTAATTTTTATTAGTTTTTATTCCCCCAAAACTTGAGCTAAACATGTTAGATTTGATTCATGCTATTCTTAAAAATAATATTATTAATTTTTAGTTCCTCGTGCGATCGACCCCTACTCATCCTATCTACGTAATATTTTTAGTGGGGAACTAATTTGGCTTGTCTGCGCCAGCACAAATCAGAAAGATACATAAAACAGTTCAAATTTCTTGGTTTTCAAACAATTCCACCAAGCTACATTAAGTGATGCTTTATCAGGATTACAATGTCTTCTTCCGGTTAACTACTACGACTGGCTTCAGATAGGTTTTTGAAATAGTTGTAGCTACTCAATTCAAACGGATATGAAACGGTTTTGATTTTTGACTGATCAAATTAATCAAACCATGCAGCAACAAACAACGATAAGCTGCACCAATAACCAATCAATCATGGCAATTGGCAACATCAAACCTGGGAGATATACATGACAAATGAATGACAGTCATCAAACAGCAAAAATAAAACCAGCCATTCTAGAATTTAAACCGAGTCAACATGAATACCACAGGAATTATAGGTTTCTAACCAGTCATGGAAAACAGTCTGTAATTGGAGCCAAAGAGTCAGTTTAAACAATTTTGGTTTGGGTAAGAAGCTTCTATTATTCCTGCTTGTAATTAGTTTACACGGTTCAGATTAACCAGTTCTTAAAAATCACCAAATTTGATGATCAATATTGCCCAAGGTTCGACAAATCGGAAACTGTATCCGTATCGATTTTTCCAAAAACGATATGTATCATTGATACATACCGATACAGAGTTTTACTAACTTTATATAGCAAAATAAGCTTCGAATCACATTAAAAACTCAATAACAAGCATAACAATTAACAAAAAATACGAAAATAACACAAAAAAATATAAAACCAACTCGAAAGTCTAAATGTCAAGACAAAACAAGTCAAGTGCAAAAGAATATTGGGAAGCACACACTACACATAAATGAAGAATGACGAGCGTCTTCATATTATGATCCTGATGTACCAAAACTATAACTACTATAGCCGCCATATCCACAATACTCACCCACATTATCATCATCATCATTGTCATCCCTTGTCGGGAGATTAGTGTCACAATGATCATCATCATCGTTAGGAAAATTAGAGCTAAGAGAGGCATCACCACCCTCACCAACTAAGGCAACTTCACTTCTCGATTCAGTTTTAATTGGTTTTAGAAGGAAAGTGGGAGAAAAAGTGATGTGTCGATCCCTTGATCAAAGGGAAAAAAATTGATTTTGATCAAAATGATACGTATCGCCTATATCGGCCCGATACACGATACGTACCGGCTGTATTGGTCAATTCACCCCGATACAATACGACTGTATCACTTGTATCGGGGGTGTATCAAAACCGGTTTTTAAAAAAATGATACGTATCGACAGATCAAATTGATTAAAAATCTTTCAAATATTTTGGTTGGTCAAAGGTGTTTTTTTAAAAAAAAAAAAAACCTGAGAAATAAAGTTATAAGTTAAAAAAAAATGGTTTAAAGGATTATGGTTACATTCTTACTATCTTAGAAGTAAACCAAATTAAGAGAGTACTTAACAACAAAATAAAGATCCGGTTACCAACTTTAAGCCCAACCAAATAGGCCCATTATTTATTTTCAAAAAGAGCTTATGTTCTAGAGTTATAAACATCCATAAGCACTTAATTTCATCCCAAACAAATGGGCTCTTAGTCGCCCATTATTTATTTTCAGAAAGAGCTTATGTTCTAGAGTTATAAACATCCATAAGCACTTAATTTCATCCCAAACAAACGGGCTCTTAGTCGCCCATTATTTATTTTCAGAAAGAGCTTATGTTCTAAAGTCATAGACAACCATAAGCACTGAATTTCATCCCAAACAAACGGGGTCTTAGTCAGGGAATCACCTATCCTTAATTCGTGTCCCTTGCACCTCCTCAAAAAACATGAAGGAAAAAATTTTGGTAGCTAAAACAGTACTAGTGATTATTTGACTAAAAACCTTCATCGCTAAAAGCTTCCTTACTATTCAATTTTGACGATTAAGGAAAAAATTAATCCCAAAATTTACAACTAAGACTGTTTTTAGTCGCTAAATTAGCGATAACAAAATATTTGGTCTCTAAAAATTGACGACTAATTTTTCAAATTTAGTAGCTAAATTAACGACTAAATTTTACATTTTAGTCATAAAATTAACGACTAAAACCTATGTAATCGCTATATAAAAAAGTTGAAAAAAATACTAAAAATGAATTGACGACGTGGCGACATCTGCCTACCTGCGTGGCAAGGTAGGTGAATATAAATTCACCCAAATGCGAGAATTGAACCCATGACCTTCCATATGCAAGCCAAGCCACCAGCCATTGGGGCAAGCAAACGCCTTGAAAATAGTTGGGAATAAAATTATTAATGTTTTAGTGTTAACGAAATTGGCGACTAAATAACCTTAATAATCGTTAATTTTAAGACTAATTTCTATATTTTGTTGCTGATATTGCTACTAAACTCATTATTTAGTAGCTAAATTTGTTAGTAAAATATTATTAGGGTATTTTACTATCTTTTTCGTAATTATTTTTTAAAGAAAATGAATTTGACGACTAATGTTTATTTTGACTGTCAAAGTGGCTACTAGAACTCTAATTTAGTAGCTAAAATTGCTACTAAAAGGTGATTGGTAGCAAAAATTGCTACTATAAATATTTTAATCGCAAATTTTGTGACCATGTTACATTTTAGTCGTCACATTTGCTACTAAATATTTTTTTAGCAGCAAGTTTAGCAGGTAAAATTGATTTTAGTCGCTAAATTAGTGAGGAAATTTATTTAGTCACAAAAATAGCGACTAAACGATGTTGGTCGCAAATTTTGCAACTAAATAATAATGATAGTCGCCAATTTTGCAACTAAAATTATTTTTTAGTCGCAAATTCACCTTTTTCTGTAGTGCATTCTTGAAATAGTATCATACACAAACAGTTTGTCTGTGCTACAAGTGTGTAGGAAAATCTAATGCTAATACTTTTATGGAGAACCTATACTATATAAATGTGTCATAGAAAAATAAAGTACAACATAATGAAAAATATAAGAAGTATATAAGAGGACAATAACGGGCTGATCTCAGTTACGTAATCAAGAAAGCGAGTATTTGATTTCCTCAAGATTTCAGAGAAAGCAAAGGGGAAACTATTTCCAAATATTAGATAATGCCGGAAGGAAAAAAATATTGGAGAACTTTTATGTCTGTATACTGCTTGAGAGACATGGTAAAAATTAAAGACACTGAAGGCCGATGTCACTTGAGGAATAGCCCAAAATAGAGTAAAAACATGCAGTTCCTGTTAGGTCTCTATGGTCCAGAATAAACAGCAAGAAGCTAAAAAAACTGAACATCCGAGATTCAAGGGTATATATTACTAACAAATTGCCATGCAAATGTGTGTAAAAACAAAGTTTTTAATCAACTGGAACATCGGCTGATGCATTCAAGGCAGGAATATGACATCTATAAAGAAACACATCATAGATAGATAAAAATTGTAGGCGAAGGAAATACCTGCTAAGATCCCACACCATGAGCCTCCTACCAAGACAACAAGAAGCTAATATAGTCTCGTTCTTGGGGTTCCACCCAACTTGGAATACCTCCTCCCTTCAATAAAACATAATCATAATAGTGCAAAACAGATACAATTGATTACAATATAATTACTACTTAGAAAAAAAAAACAAAAAAAAAGCATTACTCCTGCATCAGTCAGGTCAGCTTACTTGTGGGAGTCGAAAGTATGAAGAGCATTATTGAGCTTCCGTAAATCAAATAACTTGACTGTCTTGTCAGTGGAGCCTGTTGCCACAATCCACTCATTAAATGGATTAAAGGCCAAGCAGTTTACCTGATACCATACAGATGAAAATAGTAAGAGATCATATGAAGAGCACAAAATCATTTGCAAATAGTTCCTTCTAGTGATGTGAGCAGTCTGATGAAAATAGACTCTTCACTTCGGCAAGCATATTCAGTCCATGCATTCAGTTCACAGCAGAGACTGAACCTCTGCATCTCATAATCACTGTTCCATTCTAAATTTCACTTTAAAATATGTTTAAACCTATCTTTTTATTTTTTTTCTTTTCTAAGTTTAATATCATAGTAAATTAAATTTAAGGTGTACAAGTATACTCCAAGATACATGTATACAATATAGGTGTGTGCTCCTTTGCCATTCCAAACTTAGACTCTTCAAACTTTACACTCTCCCCAGCACCCGCACCCACACCCGCACCTGCACCCATACCCATTTCGTGCTTCTGAGACTAATACTGGAAAAAACGGTGTTGAACCCAATATATTGATGACATAAATCAATCTTATTTTGCATTGGATCTACATTCACTGCCACGTTATTAAGGCTTAGGGATAGGTATATTAGACATTATCATTCTGTAGTTGATATGGCAGATATTTTTGAACTCTGGTTAAAACAATAGACCAACACGGCAAAACGTTAAACCTACAAGCCATCATTTCGAAGCTACACATGTATTATATACCATTAGCATCACTTTCAGTAATGACACTATCATCTACATAAACGAATAATAGGAACAATCCTTCAGATTAAGGTATAATGAAAACTTAGTGATTAACATTGCACTAATGCAGGCCAAACTTGGCAATTGCGTCACTAAAACGACCAAACCAAGTCCGAGGAGATTGTTTATGCTCATACAAAGCCTTCTGTAAGTGGCACATCTTCTTTGCCTGAGGAACAAACTTAATTGGTCCATATACATCTCCCTGATATCACCATCTCCACCGCCCACAACTTTAAACCCTAATACAATCATCTTCATCCTTTTCCTAAACCCAGATGCAAACTTACTATAGCTAATGGACATACCAAACAAACTACCGCCAAGAACAACTTATTTGTGATGCGAGAGCTTTGATTTCTTCACAAAGAATCTCTGCACCAGAAGCACGCTCCCATCCACTATGGAACGCTGTTCAAGGCCGCCCTCCCATGGAGCCGCCGATCCACGGCTTTGGTGTGGATGCAGAAGCCATAGGAGGCAGTTATTGCCTCCAAGGTACTAGTAAACAAAAAATTCCATGATAAAAAGAATATTTTAACGGGAACTTTAACCTTGAACTTACTTCACTTTGATGGGCTATAACAGACTGAGCAGGTTTGGATGGTGATGGACTTCGGATGTCCCATATGAGCAGATACTGATCATCTCCAACTGAACCGAATAAGTGTTCATGCCTTAAGTGCCAGGCAACATCTTCGACAACACCTTCATGAACCTAGGTTTACAAAGTCACAGTAAGTCACAATAAGTCACAATAAGTCACAATAAGTCACAATAAGTCACAATAAGTCACAATAGATCAATTGGATTCATGTAAAAAGAGAACAGATTTCAAAATCCATAGTGATTCATGCATTACGTGTTTTTGGTCCATGACGATTCAATATTGCCAAACAAACAAAGGAGTAGGTTGTACTAGTATCCCCAAGAAACCAGCCAGAAATAGGAGTTGAGTCGAATAACAATGTCAAAACAATCCCGTTATAAATTAATCTTGACAAGCAACCAAGTCTAAACTTGGGGTGTACTATGGCATCAAGATCTTTTTGAGCAGACGTAACATAACAGAAACAATGCAACCAAATGCAAGGTGCGACAGAAAGACACCTTGTATATTTGCATAGCATCAAGAGTTTTGTTCTTAGGGCTTCCATTAATGTCCCACAGACAAATTTGAGCATCATCGGAACCGCTCAATAGATGCCCCTGCTTGAACTGGCTCCATGACAAGCCATATCCTTCAGTAGTATGCCCCTTCAACCTCAAATCAGGATTGCATGTACCATCTAAAGGTGGCTTTGATGGGTGCTTGCTGTAGTCAAAAACATAAACCTCTGCACTAACAGTCTTTGTGGCAATTATGAATTGGTTCTGTGGCATATAACGAGCCCGATTAACCTCTCCATCATGGTTTATCTGCTGTATAATTTGTACCTATAGCAATAGCCAAAATTAAGACAAAAGACTAATGATACCAAACAAAACAGGAGCATATGGAGAACTCAAGATAAATACACATAACCTAGTTAATAACACAAGACATTAATAAAATCAGACCAAAAAAAGGTTTCAGCAAAATGGATCAGACAGAAATTACAAAGCAATTTAATAAGCAACAATTTATTTGCTCAGGAGAAAGCAAATCAATACTGCTTAGCAGGACTATCAAACAGGTGCTTATGAGGTAAGTGGTGCTCCACTTCTTGACATCACTCATCGCTTAAGAAAATGCGTGAAAACTTCCATTTGTACAAAGTCTCATCTACATTAAAGCTATGCCCTTGGAAAGCAGCAGCTCACAACACAAATGATGAAATCCTTAATGATGTTATAACCAAGACCGTTATTGAGATAGAATACAAGAATGTCATCGTTCATTAGCAAAGATACAACTAAAAAATTCAAGAGCACGTCGCTAATATGAGAATTCAAGAGCAGAACCTCCCAATAAGAAACAATGAATATAGAAGGCAATATTAGCTAGAAATCATAAATTACACTCATCATATAGCTCCAGGGGTCCTATCCCAAGTCCCAACCACTCCACTACGTTCCCTTGTGCAAAATATGCAATCATGTATGCAACAACATTATTTTCTCCTTGCAGGTATTAAAGGACAGGAAATCACAAGGGAAGATCAGTTTCACCCAGGATGCTTTTAGCAAAGTAAATAAGTGATGGTCAATGGTTGTGCATGAACGACCATAGAACCCTATAAGAAAACCAATAAATTTTTCTCATGACAAGTTAGTGAATTTGAGTCTTCTTTATACTATGAGGCATGACCTCATAAGCTCACTCACTTCTCCAAAGATGCATCAACTATGGCAATGTCACAGAGCATATAAGACATGCAAGATTCAATTCCAATTTCTGAATTTCCTAATGTAAGCATAAGTACATATTGCATAATATTACAATGGAAAGCCCGCAGGATACAGTTAATGGCCTCTCGATGTCCAAACAGTACGGCTCACGTTTCAGACAGAGACAATTTTCTCTCATACATATATCAATTAGATTACACCCCTATCATATCAAAGATTACATGTTTTTTTTTGGAATTATAATTTAATAACTTGGAAACCATTGCGATGGACTACAAATTAAGTCACATTTTCAACTCAAAGTTGATGCTAAAACTTTAGTCAAGAAATAAAACCTTGCCGTTCGCACAGCCGAACCCTCCATATTCATTCCGCTCATCATCATACTGTCTCGCGTCGTTTTCACAATCCTCGAGAGGAAGCTGCACCTGAGCAAGCATTAGGTAATTGGGCTCATTCTCCGACGTATGAGTCCCCAATATCATCTTCTGCACGGAACAGTCCTTCCCGGGCGGCTCCTCCCTGTCGGGGAGCCACTCGACAGTGAGGGAGGGCCACTCTAGGGCATGCGTAATCACCAAATCGTACAGAAACGGGGTGTTCTTCTTCCATATCTTGTACTCCTCGTTTATCAGCCTCTCCTCGATCTCCCCTCTCATTTCCTCCTCGTCCTTCACCATTGTAAGGGACACGGATATCGAGACCCTTGTACGGCGGCTACGAGTGCCCTAATTGCAATTGGGGGATTCAGCGGAACTGAGAATTAGGGATTTGGGGGAAATTGGGGAAGGATTTGGTGGAGTTGAGTAGAGCGAGAAGTTACCTGATGGAGAAGGCGCTGCTTGGAAGAGGCGGCGAGACAGATTGCGGAGGCCGATTCGGCGAAGAAAGAGAGCGAAAGGAAAGTGAGGGTCTGATGCGAGCCGGAATCGATGCGGATGGAGAGGAATGGATTTTGAGGGCCTTTTGGTAAGGTTGTTATTTGGGAAAATATCCGAGAAATACAAAAAATTTTGTTTTTATGTGTAATACATATTAATATTATTTATATCTTAATTATATATATATATATTTTGTTTATTATTTTTTAAGAGGATCGCTATCACCGTTTAATACTGTTTGATATTGTTCATATGGGGTTTGACACTGTTCATGTCGGGAGAAAAAGGTTACGAAGCAACCGTCCACTTTGATTATAAAAACCGTGCCCTCCTTTTATAAAACGCACCCATTTTTATAAAGAATGTTTGGTATCATTTTCGTTTTACAATATATTATCAGCATCAGGTTTTAATCAACTGAGATCAAAATCAAGAAAAGGTATTTGAGGTATTGATTCTAAATTTATACTCTTACTTTATATTTATAATTTTTGTTAAATAATAATCAACCTAAATTAATTGTGTGGTTCCACCGCTGGACGAAGCATCGTTCGTGCGGAAACCTACATCTTTTATGCTTTAATTTAATAGTTTCAACATGTCAACACAACTTACCCCGAGTGACGAGAAACTATTTATTTATATTCCATGTTGGTGCATTTGCTTCAAGTTGTGAGAATTAATTTTCGTTTTATTGTTTAAGATATACGTCTCAAACTCGAAACAGTTGCGACGAAATGGCTCCTGAGCATTATGATGAAATGCATAAATGAATGACTAAAAATCTTGATGATTTATGCTTTTATTTATTGTTATTAGTAGTTCGGTATATTATAATAATAATATATTTTTTTCCTATTCTTAACTTAATATTAATATTATTGTGTTATGTATGTTTTATTGCCATAGTATTGTGATTAATTATAAATTTTATTTTATCAGAAAATCATGACAAATCTTGCTAAATTGAAATTCGTTGCACTTGAGATATCTTGGAAAAATTATTTGTCATGGACCCCGGATGCGAAATTGCATCTCAATGCTAAAGGACTTGGCCATGCTATAATGGCAAATAATGAAGCATCGATGCAACAAAATGCAATGACATTAATTTTTCTAAGACATCATCTCCACGAGGCACTCAAATCTGAATATTTGACTGTGAAAAATCCATATAAATTATGGGTTAAATTACAAGACAGATTCGACCACCAGAAGTTGGTATTCCCTCCTACAGCAAGGCATGGCTGGTTGAACTTAAGATTGTAAGATTTTAAATTTATGCAAGAATATAATTTTGTATTATTTATGATCACATCACAACTGACATTGTGTGGAGAGATAGTTTCCGAAATGGATATGTTAGAGAAATTATATTCAATATTTCATCCTCAAAATGTGATTTTATAACAACAATACAGGATGCAGAAATTTACACGATATAGTGAAGTAATATCGTGTTTTTTGGTTCCTGAGAAAAATAACAAATTATTCCTAAAGAATTCACAAACTCGTCCAGTCGGTTTCGCCCCTTTACCTGAAGTAAATGCTATCTCTTTCCAAGAATAGAGGTGGATATTGGCATGGAAGAGGACGAGGTCGTGGTCGTGGCCGAGGACGATTTCACGAACGTAAACCATATAATAGAGAAAGTCACCTGAAGTGGCAGAATGATAAATCAGTGCAGTAGAAGGGGAAAACTCCATATGAGAAAACCTAAAAGGACAATAAAGGAACTTGTTTTCGATGTGGAATGGAAGGACATTGGTCTCGCACATGCCGCACATCTCAACATCTTATTAACCTTTATCAGGCTTCAATAAAGGATAAAGACAAACAAGTGGAGACTAACTTCATCAGTCATGAAGCAAGTGTGTCTATACCACCAGTGGATCCTGCAGATACAGCTGGATGTTACAATAAGGAGAATGATATTAATGAGCTTTTGATGATGTTATAGATGATGCTTTTGATTGGTGGAATGAGTTAAAAAATTATTAAGATATGTAATATTGATTAACTGGTAAAATATGTGTGGTATATGCGTCTGTTACAGTAACTATATTTATATTAATGAATAATATCTCTAAATTTATGTATGTTTTTATTTTAATAAAAGATTGAGATTAATAAAACCTATATATTTCTATACAAAATTATCAACAGAAAATGAAGGACATATGCATCATTAACAGTGCAACAACACTCACAATCTTTCAAAGTGAAAACTATTTTTCTACTTCAAAACAAGGCAGAATCAAATGTTGGTATCATGTTTGGAATGTCAAAACTAATAGAAGGATTTGGAAGTGTCAATTTTAAATTACCAAATGGGACTCACATTTGCATAAAAAATACACTATACTCTCAAAAGTTTAGAAGAAACATTCTTAGTTTTAAGACTATTCGTCTCAACGGTTTCCACATTGAAAGCACAAATATAGATGGTAAAGAGTATCTTTACATAATATCTACTATAAATGGTTGCAAGCAGATCCTGGAAAAAAATTCAGCACTTGCTTCTGGATTATATCTTGTGAAAATTAGAGCAATTGAGTCACATAATGTTATGAATCCGAAGTTCATTAACTCAGAAGCCGTTGTGCTTTGGCATGAACACATCCGGGAAGTACGATCATGAGATGAATTATTGAAAGCTCACATGGACACCCATTAAGAAATATGAAAGGTTTGTTAAATCGTAATCATATTTGTGTTTCTTGTTCACAACGAAAACTCATTATGAGACCTTCCATATCAAAGGTGTCATCTGAATCCCCATATTTCTTAGAAAGAATTCAAGGGGAAATTTGTGGGCCATTCACCCATCTTTAGGACCATTTAGATGCTTTATGATTTTAATAGATGCTTCCACTAGATTATCTCATGTTCGTCTTCTTTCTACTCGTAATGTTGCATCTGCTAAACTACTAGCCCAAATCATTAAACTACGAGCTCAGTTTCCCGATAATCCAATTAAATCTATTCGTCTTGATAATGCTGGGGAATTCACCTCAAAAACTTTTGACGCTTATTGTATGTCAGTAGGAATTTCTATCAAACATCTTGTTCCATATGTACACACTCAAAATGGTCTAGCGGAGTCTTTAATGAAAAGACTGCAACTGATAGCCCAACCAATGATTATGAGATCTAAGTTACCTGTATCTATTTGGGGTCATGCTGTATTACATACTGCTAATCTTATCCGTATTAGACCAACGACATACCATAAATATTCACCATTATAACTCGTTAAAGGTCAAGAACTAGATATCTCTCATTGAGGGTATTTGGATCTGCTATTTACGTCCCTATTACACCCTTACAACAAACTAAAATGGGACCACAAACAAGACTTGGAACTTATGTGGGTTATGATTCACCATCGATTATTCCTTATTTAGAACCTCTTACTGGTGATCATTTTACTCCTAAACATGTGGATTATCCTTTCGATAAGAAAAATTTTCCTTCTTTAGGAAAAGATAACAGATTAGGAAAATCACAATCGTAATCTGTGTGGCAAGCGTCCGGATTACAAGGGTTGGATTTTCGGACGAATCAATGTGAACTAGAAGTTCAAAGGATTATCCACATACAAAATATTGTAAATCAAATTCCTGATGTTTTTAATGATGCAAGAAAAATTATCAGGTCGTATATACCAGCAGTAAATATGCATGCAAGAATAGATATATCTCACGATAAGGCTGATATTCAAACCATTGCTAACACTGCTCCATCGAATGATAAACCACGTCAGAAACGTGGAAGACTGATGGGTGCAAAAGATTCTGCACCACGAAAAAGAAGACATGACAAAAGTATCATTCAAACCTCTGAGATGAAAGGTATCCCTGAAGCGATAAATACTTCACAAGAGGATTTGGTTCATTAGAGATATAAAATTCCACGTAAAGCCCCAGAATATGAAAATAAGGAGATCTTGATCAATTATGCAAACACTACTCTTGTATGGGACAGAGAAGAGGTTGATGTAAATCAGATATTTGCATATTTTATCGCATCAGAAATTGATGCAAGTCTTGACATGTGTTTCAAACCCCGAAGTGTTGAAGAATGTCGACAAAGAGAGGATTGGCCAAAATGGAAAGATGCAATCAAGGAAGAATTGCAATCTTTGTCCAAACGAAATGTTTTTGGACCAATCGTTCGAACCCCAGATGGTGTAACACCTATTGGAAATAAATGGGTATTCGTTCGAAAATGAAATGAGAAGAATGAAGTTATGAGATATAAAGATCGATTAGTAGCTCAAGGTTTCTCACAAAGACCTTGTATTGATTATTCTGAAACTTACTCACCGGTGATGGATGGAATTACATTTCATTTTCTCATAAGCATGGAAACTATGTATGGATTGGAAACCAAATTAATGGATGTAATCACTGCATACTTATATGGATTCCTTGATACTAAAATTTATATGACTGAAATTTATATGAAAATCCCTGAAGGATTCAAGGTACCTCAAGCGCAAAGACTTAACCAGTTATATTCTGTTAGGTTACAGCGGTCATTGTATGGATTGAAACAATCTGATCGTATATGGTACAATAGATTAAGTGAATACCTTATCAGAAATGGATATATAAATGATTTAGTATGCCCATGTGTCTTCATTGAAATGTCACGAAATGGTTTTGCTATCATTGTTGTGTATGAGGATGATTTGAACCTTGTAGGTACTCCAGAGGAGCTAATTACAACGTCTCATCTTTCAAAAAGAGAGTTCGAAATGAAGGATCTTGGAAGAACAAAATTCTGCCTAGGAATACAAGTAGAGCATCTATCATCCAGGATATTCATCCATCAATCAACATACACGGAGAAGGTACTATCTCGATTTTATATGGATAATGCTCATTCATTAAAATCTCCAATGGTTGTTCGCTCATTGGATGTTAAGAAAGATGAATTTCGACCTCCGAAAGAAGACGGACAAATTCGGGGACTAGAAGTTCCCTATCTAAGTGCAATTGGGCATTGATGTATCTCGCAAGCTGCACAAGACCAGATATTACATTTGCTGTTAATATGTTGGCTAGACATAGCTTTGCACCTACAAGGAGACATTGAAATGGAGTCAAGCAGGTCATGCGTTATCCTCGAGGAAGTATTGATATGGCATTACTATATCCTAAAGGATCGAAGTCTATATTAGCTGGATATGCTGATGTTAGATACCTGTTTGATCTTCACAAAGCAAAGTCTCAGATGAGATATGTATTTACTTATAATGATACTGCTATATCCTTGAGATCAATAAAACGGACCCTCACAACAGCTTTTTTCGAATCATTCAGGGCTTATAGCAATACATGAAGCAAGCCGAGAATGTGTATCTTTGAGATCAATGATTCAACACATTCAAGAGACATGTGGGTTTCAGAGGAGCTCCTAGCATACTTTATGAACATAATGCTGCCTGTATTGCACAGCTCAGAGGAGGATACATCAAGGGTGACAGAACGAAGCACATATCACCAAACTTCTTCTACACTCATGATCTTCAAAAGGATGTGATAGGAATGTGCAATCTCTCATGATCTATACATTCTAAATGCGTCAACACATCCCTACAAGAAAACTACTCATGTATATTCAACAAATAAAGCATGGACTTTATTAAAAAAAAAAAAAGTAAGATAACATTCTGGTCAAGTTGAGAACAAAAGGACAGAAGCTATACAGTGTTGAAATGTATTCCAAAACGAATCCGATGATGGCTGACGCCTTGAGTTGAAAGGATAGAAAGGCAGTGGACACTTTACATTTGCTAAGAATCACATAGGTTGAGATGGTTGATGACTTTTGCAAATTGGGAATAGAGATTCGTCCGGCATCGAGTGACAACATACTTACGAACATGCAAGATCAACCTACTCTTCAGGAAGAGATATTGCAAGCCCAAGAAGCAAACGTGCAGATGAGGAAGATTAGGGAAGAAGCCCTATAAGGAAAAGCAAATGGTTTTGCGATTCATGAGGATGGTACCTTGAGGTTTCGAGGACGACTTTGTGTGCCAAATGGCGATGCTTTGAAGAGAAAGATCATGGGGGAGGCGTGTCAAGTTTGTTAAAAGCATGGCGATCTTGGAGAAATCTTCAACAAATCTGCCATAATATCCAGCCAAGTCAAGAAAACTTCTAACTTCTGTGGCATTTGTCGGCGTGTTCCAATTAATCACGGACTCGATCTTCCTTGGGTCCACCCTTATTCCTTCTCCAGAAATCAAATGCCCTAAAAATGCGACTTCTTGCAACCAAAACTCGCACTTCTTGAGTTTGGTATACAACTGGTGAAATCGCAGAGTCTCGAGAATAGTTTGAAGGTGTTCCTCATGATCTTGTTGTGTCTTTGAGTATACCAAGATATCATCAATAAATACCACAACAAAGCGGTCAATGTATGGCTTAAAGACTCGGTTCATCATGTCCATAAAGACCGCTGGTGCATTAGTAAGCCCAAATGGCATCACTAGGAATTCGTAATGCCCATATCGGGTACGAAATGCAGTCTTTGATACATCGTCAGATCGGACACGTAGTTGGTGATACCCAGAACAAAGATCTATCTTCGAGTATATTGTTGCCCCTTGTAGTTGATCGAAGAGATCGTTAATCCATGGTAAAGGATACCGGTTCTTGATGGTAAGCTTGTTCAGCTTGTGATAGTCGATGCAGAGTCTCATACTCCCGTCCTTTTTCTTAACAAATAAGATAGGTGCGCCCCATGGAGACACACTAGGGCAAATATATCCCTTCTGAAGAAGCTTTTCCAGTTGGCTCTTTTATTCCTTCAACTCCGCGGGCACCATTCTATATGGAGTCTTAGATACTGACGCTGCACCTGGCACCAGATCGATGGCGAAGTCAATCTCCCTAACTTACGACATCCCGGGAATCTCATCCGGAAATACATCAGGGAAGTCTCTTACTATTGGGATGTCAGAGAGATTTATCTCCTTATTAGTCAAATCTTCCAAGCTACAGAGATAACCGTGACATCCCTTTCTTAACAATTTTCGTGCTACAAGGGCGGATACCAGCTGTAGTTCTGCTTTTGAACCCTCTCCGTGATATCTAATCTTTCCTCCCTTAGGACTCTTACACGTTATTATCTTCTTTTTACAATCGATGATGGCTTTATGCCCTTCCAACCAATTCATTCCCAAGATGACATCAAAATCATGGAGGTCAAAGACAATAAGATCGGTTGGACATTCCTCTCCCCCTATGACAATAGGGGCATGAATGATAACGTGATCGCACGAGACAATATCCCCCGTTAGTAACCCAATATGAATACCCCGTTGTATTTTTATTGGTACTAGGTTATTCTTGTTCAAGAATGACTTAGAAATGAAAGATTGTGTTGTACCCGAATCGAACAAAGTATAGATATTGTTTGAAAAGAGTTGGAGATTACCGGTCACGGTAGCTCCACTTTGTTGAGCCTCTTGAGGATTCATCATGTAAACTCGGTTATTGGGTGGCTGTTGCTGGGTTGTTTTTGCCCTATTCATCTGTACCTGAGGGCGTGCAACAGCAACCGACCTCTCGGTGTAGTTCCCCCGGTTGTCATTCCTCTGATTCTCAGTCCTCTGATTATCATTTCTCTGACAGGGATTCCTCTGATTATCATTCCTCTTTGTGCAGTCCCTACTGATGTGACCGCGCTCCCCACAATTATGGCATGGTCGAGTCCGACAGTCCTTTGCCATATGTCCTATCCTTCAGCACAGAAAGCATTTGATATTAGCAGTAGACCTATCCTGAGTGCCGGCTCTGGACTGCTGAGGTCCACCTGAACCTTCTCGTGAGCCTTGGGACTGTCTGCGCTGATTTCTAGACCCTCCATCCCCAGTTCGATTCCTGGGCGGTGAGTTGTGGTAAGGAACCATTTGTTGGTTTGAGCTACTAGCACCCCCATGCGATGGACCGCCGCTTGATCGTTGATCTTCCCTCTTCTTCTTCGAGCGATCAAAATGCTCATCCTTGGCAATGAGGTACCGTTCACTGCTAGCAGCGCAGTCATACAGGTCTTGGTAGCATGCGTGTTTCTGGCCTGTTACCTTATCCCTAATCCTCCAGTTAAGTCCTTCAATAAATTGCTTCTATTTTTCCCTGTCCAGGTGGCAATGTGACGGTTGGAAATGCAACAAGCTAGTGAACTCTGCAGCATATTCATATACGGTGATATCCCGCTGTAGAAGCTTCCTAAACTCCTGTTCTTTCTGATCTCTCAAGGGATCTGGGTAAAATCGACTCCTGACAAACTCAGTGAACTATAACCAATTAAACCCTGGTGCCTTGGCACGTTCTTCCACCGTGCGCTACCAGACATCGGCCTCTCCCTTTAGATAATAAACAGCATAGTGTATCTTCCACTGGTCAGGACACTGCGTCAAATCAAATAGCTTCTCCATTTCACGGATCCAATCCTCCAATAATGCAGGATCACCCGTGCCAAAGAATCCGGGAGGGTTGTAGGTCAGGATACGACGGGGATAGTGATCACCATCAGGTACTTGAGTGGGGTTGTCCCTCCTTCTTTCTTTGATCAGCTCTCACACCAATTGCTCAAGAGCGCTAGGGGCTGGTGGTTCTTGCACAGTGTTGCTATTGATTGCCCCATGTAGGGGTATGTTCAGGTCAGGAGATGACATGCTCTCAGCCTCTTGCGACTCATTTGTGGCCCCATCTTGGGACATGTTTACTGCTTCTTGCGACATGTCTATATAACAACCATTGATATTCAACACCGTTAATAGGATACAGCATTTACATGTCGAAACAAGAAGTTTGCATTCAGAAACATCACTCCATTTATTCTCCGCAAAAGATGCCTTTTTAGGCTATACCAAAAGAGAAGTGAAGACATTAGACAGTCCTTTCACCATATATGTACATACAGATATAGATATTTTACATTTTACCAAAATACCCCTGGAGCTGATCCTAATCGGAATCAGTGTCAAACTCGGGAAGGTAATCCGAGTTTGAATCGTGTGAACGAATAAAAGAGGTGTATTGGGCATGTGAGGTTACCTCGAAGGTGTTTGTTTTTCTTAAGCTCACGATCACACGAACGGATCCTTTGTCGTTCTGTGATCGAATTGCTAGCGATGTCTCATCCCTTGGTCTGCTGCTGTGCTTCGTCGTGTGGCGTTGGTGATGTTTGTGAAGATGGTATGGTGATGGAATGATGATAATGATGTTGATGAAGTTGATGTTGATGATGATGGTGTCCACAGGGGCAGCAGCTGGTTGCTTGGGAGATGTTGTTGATGGTGGCCGACAGAAGGTTGAAGTGGTGTGGAGTGGAGATGTTGGTGAAGTGTGCGGTGAGTGGGTTTGGGTGGAAGAAAAAGGAAGGAAGAAAAGGGAGGGAAAGAAAATAGGTGGGGTGAGGTGGGTTTAAACCCACGTTTCGTGGGACGAAACGTCTCGTTTAGTCCATTATTCTCCCAAATTTCGTAATATTAATCCACGAAAAATCTATTACATCGATAGATTTATCTCGTGTATGAAAATATGACCTCCCGTGTCAAAATTCATTGTTTTTGGGATTAAAACGATAGTTCTTACGAGCAATGTTTATAACGTTATAACATTGTAACGTTATTCGTTCGTAACGTTGATTGGCGCGTCCAACAAATCATCCCAAATATTCCATCGTCATATTTGATTCATTTAATCACATATTTTCTTAAATTTAAATATATAACCTTTTGGCATGATTTATTTGTAAAGTCGTGACATTATATATTCATCTCAAAACTCCCAAAATTCTCGATTATTACAGTAACCCTAAGGCACGTATTTATAGGCGAGGTCGAGACCAGATCGATCCGACAATTAAAAATTGATGTTTTGCATCTGAGATAACGTCGCGGCCACGACCATGGCAGTCACGCCCGCGGCACATAAAAATCATGGAATTGAGCTGAAAAGATCCGTCGCGCCTACGACTAGGAGGGCGTCGTGCCCGCGATAACTTGGCACACCCGCGACCACAGTGCAGCTTGCCCGCGATCGGTGTACTGTTTACCTTCAAACTTATACAAAAAATACTAAACGACGTTCTAAAATTCTAGAAACTTATACAACATAACTGGACATGCTAATCTAGCTAAAAGACGTGAAACGTTGCTGTATAAACACTCGAAGCACGTGAAACGATGATGAATCGTGAAATTTTAGCTTTTTGAGCTCATGTCATTGCCATTTTCTTCATCCTTATTCATTTTTGCTACAAACTTCGCGTCAATCTGCCAAAAACATAAAAATACAGCAGTATCAACATTCTAAAATAGAAAGACGCTAAAAACATGAAATAGACAATACAAAAGGAATAATGCAAACATTTAGAATAAAGAAACGATGTGTGTTTATGCACACATCAATAAAAGGCTTGTCGATTGGTATTTGAACATTGTTTATGCTATAAATGTCAAAATATTTGTGAACTTCGCCCTTGAGAATCAGATTTTCAATTATCCCGAACACTTGAGATGCCCTTGTGTCAAGTGCCATAATAGGTTATATGCAACGACGGATGAAGTAATAGTGCACTTGTATGAGCGAGGGTTTCTGTCCAACTACTGGATATGGACACAATAGGGTGAGGCTGAGCAAGGGGAAGCCTTAATAACGATGCGCTCAAATTCGTATGAGGATATGGTTGTGGATAGGATTGGGCCTGGTTTTTCCAGGGT
Organism: Drosera spatulata; assembly: GCA_035668315.1. Classification (NCBI taxonomy): domain Eukaryota; kingdom Viridiplantae; phylum Streptophyta; class Magnoliopsida; order Caryophyllales; family Droseraceae; genus Drosera; species Drosera spatulata. The sequence goes on along the minus strand of JAOVYX010000134.1, from coordinate 16,923 downwards.
TGTAGATCACGAGACGATGGAGTATTTCGATGACAGTATGCCGCCTACTTCCAAGCTTTTCTTTAATATGTTGAGGGGTGCTAAGGAGCCCTTGTATCCTGATTGCAGAGTGTCCCAATTGGAGGCTGCTTCCCGGTTGTTTACCATCAAGTGTGAGTACAACATACAGCACAGGACGATTGATGCCATTGTGGTGTTATTGAAAGACATTTGTCCAGAAGACAATGTGATGACAGACACATTGTACTCCACTAACCGGCTGATGAGAGGCATCCGTCTTCTTGTTAAGAAGATAGACATATGCCCCAATGGTTGCATGCTGTTCTGTGGGACACGAAGGTACAAGGACAAACTTCGGGGTAAGAAGCGCATTGCTCATAAGGTGTTGTGTTACTTCCCCATTACCTTGAGGTTAGAACGTTTGTATGCAACCAAGAGCACAGCCGAGATGATGTCTTGGCACGCCAGTAACCAAAGCTTTGAGGACGTGATGTCACATCCCTCAGACAGTAAAGCTTGGAAGCATTTGGATAAGGAGTTTTCTTGGTTCTCTACTGAAATGTTCGTTTGGGGCTATGCACCGATGGGTTCGCTCCTTTCAAAAAGTTCGGGGCTGACTACTCATGTTGGCCTGTGATGTTGACTCCGTATAATCTTCCATCGGGGCTATGCATGAAGACTCCATACATTATGCTTTCCATGATCATTCCAGGGTCGAAGAGTCTGAAGGGGAACCTGGATGTTTACTTGCAGCCTTTGATCGAAGAGCTGACTCATCTGTGGATGTTTGGTGAGGCCACTTATGATTTTTGTGTGAGGAAGACCTTTTAGATGAGGACAGCATTGTTATGGACAGTTAGTGATTTGTTGGCTTATGGATTATTTTCTGGTTAGAGCGCAACTGGAAGATTGGCATGTCCTTATTGTATGGAGCATACCAAATCCTTCATTCTGAAGAATGGTAGAAAGCAGACATGGTTTGACTGTCATCGTCATTTTTTGCCTCATGAACATCCGTTTTGAGCCAATAGAAGGTTCTTGAAGAATATGGTTGATTATGATGACCCAATCCCTATCTATGACGGTGATGAGATACATACTCGTGTGTTCTCTTCCAATCCCGATTACTTCCATGTCACTCACAATTGGAGCAAGAGGAGCATTTTTTTGGCAATTGCCATATTGGCATAAGTTGCTAATTAGGCATAATCTTGATGTCATGCATGTTGAGAAGAATACGTTTGACAATCTGTTTCACACCGTCATGGATGTAAAAGGAAAGACAAAAGACACAGTGGCGGCAAGAAAAGATCTCAAATTATATTGCAAGCGTCCGAAGTTGGTGTTGAAAAGATTGAAAAATACGCGAGGCATCGAGGAAATGGTTATGCCCGAGGCTCCTTATGGGTTTTGTGTGAATGGATCAGAATGATGAAGTTTTCTAATGGATATGCATCTAATTTGAGATGCTGTGTTCGTGACAAGGAATGGTGTTTGAAGGGTCTCAAAAGTCATGATTGTCATGTTTTCATGCAAAGGTTGCTTCCGGTAGCTTTCAAGGAATTGTCGCAACATCATTTGTGGAATACTTTTACCGAGTTTAGCTTATTCTTCTGAGATCTGTGTTGTAATAGTATATGTCGTGAGGACATGGAGAGATTGGAGATGCAAATCCCAGAGATTCTATACAAGTTGGAGAGGTTGTTTCCTCCGGCTTTTTTCAATTCAATGGAGCACTTGCCTTTACATCTTCCACATGGGGCAAAAATTGCTAGACCTATGCATTATAGGTGGATGTATTCTTTCGAGAGGTATATCTAATTAAGTAGTATAAAATAGTTTTTCCTCTAGTAGAGGTATTCTGAACTAATGGTCTTTCAAGGGTTTCAAATTATGAATGATATCTCTTTTCAGGTTTCTGTTTCACTTGAAAGGTAAAATTGGTAACAAGGCACATGTCAAGGGCTCCATTTATAAGGAATATCTTATGGAGAAGCAGAGCAATTTTTGCCAACATTACTTTGGGAAAAAGGTGAACACAAAGGCTCGAAATCCCCCGTGCAACTATGGTGCTTCAAATGAGCCTGATGGTCCTAATCTGCCAAGTGTGTTTCACAGGCATGAGGGATATGCCAGAAGAAAGAGGAGAAAAGATACGTTAGGTGAGCAAGATCAAAAAACTGCTCATAGATTTGTTCTACGAAATTGTGAACAAATTGCTCCTTTTGAGAGGTATGGAAACCAACAAGAATTTTATAGAATAATTTAGTAAATTTTATCACATATATCAAGTGTTATAGATCATAGATTATTCGAGTTAGAAATTTTGAGAACGCGACATTTAAGATCCGTTCAAGAAGTTTAGAGCAGATTTGGAGATTTGTGGCCTTCGTGGCTTCAAAACTTTGTAAGTAGAATGAGCCTTTCAATCGTACTGAATTCATTATTGTTCCTTCTATAATTTTTATTTTCATCATCTCCATTCCTTTGGAACGTAGGTCTTAATAAATCCTGTTGATGACTTGGTTCATAGCCTTGAAAAATGACCAGCTGTTCAAGTGTACGAGTATTCACAATACTACACCAATGGATTTTTGTTTGACACATACGACTATGGCTTAAGGAAAGCCACTATGAACTTTGTGGTATGTGTTAAAGGCGATGGAGTTAATTATTATGGGAGTTTGAGAGATATCATGGAGTTACAGTACATAGGATCCGAACGCTCGTATGGAACGATTCTTTTCGAGTGTGATTGGTTTGACTCCAACAGAGGCCTCAATGTACACAACAAATAAAGTTGGTTGAGATTGACAGGATGAGGAAGTATCGAAGCGGCTATGATCCTTTCATATTGGCAAACCAAGCTATTCAAGTGTGCTATGCTCCCTATCCTAGCCTCACCAAGACTCGAGATCATTGGTGGGCGGTATTTAGGATGAAGGCGTGAGGAATGATTGATGCTGCCATTGAAGATGAAGCGTTTCAAGAAGACAGTTCTCATACAGGTGTCTGACTTGTCTCTGATAACGATGACCTCGAAGATGACTGAGAGGAAGAGAACGATGAAGATGATGAGGAAGAGGAAGAGAATGAGTACGAGGAGGCCGAGGAAGATGATGAGGAGGACAAGGACATGGAAGAGGATGAGGATGACGATGAGAATGACGACGACGATGACGATGATGATGACGATGAAAATGAAAATGATTAGAGTAAAGACCTATACATATAACTTTTAGATAGATAGTAAAAACCAATACCTATAACTTCTTTATTTATGTTTGTGCTTCTATATAAGTCTTTCATTCTATGTTCTGAATGTGTTGATTATAAGTTTCTATTTATTTTATTTTTCGCTTGTAGATGTCACGACGAGATTCTGGGAGGGGCAAGGACTATTCTGATCATTCACATAGGGCTGCAGGTAAATTTAATAAGTTCTATTTCCTTTCTTTGATTTTTCGTTCAACTTTTAGATTTCAAAGATATGCAAATTGATGAAATGTTTAACAATATCTTTTTGAAAAAGAAATATAGATAAGAGACCGATGATTCACTCCCCTAGCAGACGACGCCATGGGAGAGATAGGGGTGATTTTCTCGAGATCGGACTCGATGAGGAGATGGAGGACGTTTATACAGAGGAGCCAATGCCTATGCCTATGCCTACCTATGGACGAGTGCCTCGCGATTGAGGGGCTATCACCATACAGGAGCCTATTCCTAGAGGAGGGGTTGCTCATCGATCGTCTGGTCCACCAGCACCTCCACGACGAGATTTAGCATCGCCATCACCGATTCCTCCATCATCTGCTTCTCCTTATAGCTCATCATCCTCATCAACACCTGGGACTGGTGATGAGTATGCTGATCTTTAATAATATTACTATATTTACTTTAAAATTCTCTCAAATATATGATGCTCGGTTCCTTATGATTCTTTAGATTTCATGATCACTCTATGGTATCCCATGTCACGAAGTCATTCGAGAGTTGTTATGCTGGCCCCTGAACATGCTGGGCCTTCATCCCTAAATGGATGAGGGATATGATGTGGTGGTTAGTTCAGGGTAAGATCTAAAATTATAAAATTTACATATATTTATTTAGTTTATATATAGTTCTAAATATCGTCATTAACCATAATTGTTTATTAATTTTGTCTTTGGAGTTACAGAAGTTATACCTTTGGAAGAAAGAGCACAATGATGTCGTCATGGCCATGTGGAGGGCAAAGATGATCGATCGAGTTCGTGATAGCGTGCACAAATTGAAGCGAGCTGTACAAAAGGGGAAGAAGGTCCTTTGGTGCAATGATGAGACAGAGGAGGCTCTTAAGGTGCTGTGTAAGTCGCAAAAGTTTCAAGATCGATCTCAACGTGCTTAAGAGAACAGGAACAAAGCAGAGACGAAGCATTCGTAGGGATCGGTGTCTATGGTCAGTGTCGCCTTGAAGATGGTAAGTAACTTGTTTAATTAGGCAAATTCAATTGTGTATAAATTTATTTCTTTAATTTTATCGCCGATTGGTAAGAATGTTCACTCTGTGGTATCTTATTGATTATTTATTTGTAGGAAAAGTAGTTGAAGAGAAAACTAAAGAAAATTGAGGTATTTGAGAAGACACACACTAAGAAGGGCGACGAGCCGGACGAGGTGGTGTGGTGTGACGAGAGATCAAAGGAGACGGCGATAAGTTTATTATTATTTTTTTAAAGATTGTAGCTCCTAATTTTTTTTGTTTTCTTAATAACTAATTGAATTAATTGAATTATTTTTTTCAATCAAATAGCAAGTATTCGAGCTATTTTTTTTTTAGGCTCAATACTCCGTATTGGAGAAGGAACTCATAGATCGACTGTTTCCGGAGACGCGGCTCTGTACAGGCCGACCGAGGAAGAGATCAACGACTGATAGGAAAGTGCAATCCCTTCACTTGTACAGAATTGATGAACAAAAGTTAGAATTATTAACCATGATGTAGTTAGTATGCTGAGGCTGGAAATCAGGTTAGTAATTCAGTCTAGATTTGATGCGGAAGAGCAGACGACCACAGATGGAGAACATTGTGGGGATCACCAGATGCAGATCACTACAAACGATTTCAGCAAGGCAGCTAAGACATGCATGGACTGTAAAAGACCTGTAAATGCTTCAGGATCTAGGATCAATCTTATTAACAAGGGCCAACACAGAAATGCAAAAAAGGTTGCAGCAGTGCAGAGTGCAGATGAAGTTACAGTAGTGAAAGGGTGCAGACGAGGTCTCAACAGTACTGAGTGCATACTAAGTTGCAGCAGACTGAGTGCAGCAGAGATGGTTGCTTAAGTTGGACAAGGATCAAAGGATTGGTCAAATTGAAGATTTGAGGTATGGAGAAACTATACGAGGATCAGAATGAAGCTGATCTATCAACATCAGTGAAGAGGTCACATGTGTTGCTAACAGACAGGCTGTCAACATCAGATCAAGTACAGTCACAGGTTCATTCCCTCAGCCTATATAAGGGGGATCAAAGGAGCTCAGAGAACAGATTAAACGTACAAGAGCATACGAGAAATATGAATTCAAAGCTGTTGAAGTGAACGGTGTTGCAGAAAACAGGAAGAAGAGAGTTCACTAGTCTGCATTGAAGAACAAAGCTACAGCACAGTCCGAGGAAGGATTTGTGCAAGGATCTAGGTTCTTTGCCTTTGGCAAGTTTACAAACTTTTAAAGGGGTTTTCTTGTAAGCCAAATACAAGAAGATAATGAACTCACCTCTTGATTGACTACACTGGTCACCAAAGGAGGATTGGACTAAGCTCTCGTTTATCAGTTGATAACGAGTGTCTGAACCAGTATAAATCCTGTGTTCTTGTCTTGTATTTCTTTATTCTGCATATTAGAACTGTTAGAAACCAACTAAAACAACAAAAAGAGACAAGCTTCAAAGCACAAGTCTCTGCAGCAGACATCTTCTGTAGTCTACAAGGTTTATCAATGTATTCTAATTGAATACTTCGTTGCATTACACTGAAAATTTTAAAACAACGTATTCACCCCCCCCCCCCCCTTCTGGTCATACCTGTGGAACTAACGATTGGAGTCAGAGCCTAACTTTCCAGACTTGACGGTTTTTGGACAGAAAAGGTCATTTCTTTTGATTTAACTTTGCAAAGAAGTTACTAATAGTTTATTTTGTGAAGTAAATATGGCTCCTCCAAAACCGAGAGCCACTAGTATGTTCATTTGACAAGTTCAACCACTGGAAGCTGAGAATGCTTTCACATATGAACTCAATAGATGAAAGGATGCATGATATAATCACAGATGGGCCATACATGCCTAAGATGCCAGATCTGCTTGATGATTCAAGAGAAGTGGACAAACCCAAATCCCTCTGGACAAAGGAGGATTTAGATTTGATGCTGATAGATAGAAGGGCTAGAAATCAAATCTTTAAAGCCCTTGATGATGATATGTTTGAGATAGTGGTTCACACAACCACTGCAAAAGAAGCATGGGATGCTCTATTGCTTAGAAACGAAGGAACAAATGAAATCAGAGAGAACAAGAAGGATGTCCTCATGCAACAGTATGATTGGGTCTCAATGAGATCTGATGAAAACCTGACCAGCTTCTACGAAAGATTCAATGTGATAATCAACAATCTCAAAACCTTAGGGAAAACTTTTGATAACAAAGAAGTCAACCTAAAGTTTATGAGATCACTTGGTAAGATATGAGGAACAAAGACCACAGTAATAAAGAAGTCCAAGGATCTTGCCAAAATATCCTTGGCCCAACTATATGGAGTGCTGCACACTTATAATCTGGAAGTAGAGCAGAAGAAGCAAATTGATGAGGCCAGAAAGAAAACTCTGGCCTTCAAAGCACAACAGAAAATTCAGAGATCTATGACAGAAGAGGAAAGCGGTGACACCTCGTCTGCAAGTAACAGACAATCTCAGAAGAACTTGCACTTATGGACAAGAAATTCAGAAAGCTGTTCAAAAAGAAAAATGTCAAGAAGAACATCACGAGTAAGGTCAAAGAAGCAGAGAAGGAGGCCTGGTACAATTGTCGAAAACCAGGGCACTTTACTGCACAATGCAGACGACCAACACAAGAATCATCTACATAAAGAAACAAGAAAGAATACAGCAAAGGGAGCTCTGGAAGAAAAGAAAAAGGAAAGGCCTATGCTGCAAAAGACATGGAGTGAGACAGACTCAGATGATGAAGAAACAATCTCAAATGCACAGCTCTCTCTCATGCAAAGAAATGACGAAAACCAAAAGGTATTTGATTTCTTTAACTCAGATGCCACTCTAGAAGAATTAAAGGAGGCTCTCCAAGAAACCTCTAAGACCTTTATTGCCCTTTCAAGGGAAAATAAAGACAATCTCAAATTGATTGTAAATCTCAGAGAAAATTACAATCTGGCATATAAAGAGATCTACAATAAGTCAAATGACCTGTTAGTAGCCCAAAATGAGTTGAAAGAATCAGATGAGAAGATAAAACTTTTCAATACAGTAGTGCAAACACTCACAAAAAGAAATACTGAGCTGTAAGCTCAAGTAAACACATGTAATGGAAAGACCATGGAATTGCAAAAAATGCTAAACATGGGTCAATCCTCATGTGATCGATTAGGAGTGGGGTACAAAAGCTAGTTGGGTGATACAACACAGCCAAAAGCAGATAATGACACTACAACCAGTAAGAAAGAGGTAAAACAGACATCTGCAAAAATTTTACAGAAGGGCAAAACCTTTCTTGAACAAGAAAAGAAGAGCAGTAAAGTCTCTATTGCTCAACCCAGAAGGATTAAGTCCTTGAGCAAAATACCAACACAACCTGGTGCAAAACACCACAAAGTGCATATAGCTTGGAATCATAAGATAGAGGTCAATAAGAGGTCACATAAACATCAGTATGCACCAAGTTACTCAGTATGGAACAATACTTCCAACACTGCATGAAAAAGACCATATCAGAAGCCCGTTTGCACATGCAGAATGCAGCAGAGGGAATGGAAAAATACTAGCAGGCCACCCAGAGTAATAAGAACAAGAATCTGCTGCTATATATGTGGCAAACCTGGTCACAAATCATTCTAATGTTGGACCTCACACAAGAAAATTGTTCAAGTGTGGGTTTTCAAAACTAACAAGTAAGGACCTGTACTTGTGGGTACCATGTACAAGGCTTCAACCCTTTACTGCAGGAACAACAGGATGAAACATGGTACTTAGACAGTGGATGCTCAGGACACATGACTGGGAACAAAAGCATATTGAAAGACTACAGGAAAGAAGAAGGACCACTAGTCATCTTCGGAGGAGGCAAGGCAGGTAAAACTAAAGGTTATGGAACCCTTGGTATAGGTTCCCTAATCTTTAGAGATGCGGCCTATCCATTAGTCAATTATGTGACAAGAATTATGATGTTTCCTTTACTAATGATTCGTGTCAAGTAAAAGATAAAATACTAATGAAGTCAAACTGATAGGAACTAGAAAAGGAAACATTTGTGCAGTAGACTTTAATTCATCTCAATCAGCACAAATTACATGCTTTTATACTAAAGGTGCTGAAGATACAGACTGATTATGGCACAAAAGTTTAGCTCACCTAAATTTCAAAACCATAGCTAAGTTGTCCTCCGAAAACTTGGTAAGAGGACTTCCTCAAATCAAGTTCAAGAAAGATAAACTGTGTAAGTCATGTCAAGAAGGCAAGCGGACTAGAGCAAACTTCAAATCAATGAATTCATCAAAAACAGTTAGAATCCTTGAACTGCTGCACATGGATCTTTTTGGTCCAATAGAAGTAAAGAGTTTAAATAGAAAGAAGTATACTCTAGCTGTAGTAGATGACTACTCAAGATATACTTGGGTAATATTTTTGCATAAAATGAGTGAAACCTGCAGTCTGCTGACTAGATTTCTAAGACAAGTACAAAATGAAAAGGGTACTGAGATAGTCACAATTAGAAGTGATCATGGTACTGAATTCGATCAAACAGGAGTTGATAATTATTATGATGATCATGGTATTAAACACAACTTCTCAGCACCTAGAACACCTCAGCAAAATGGTGTAGCAGAAAGAAAAAATAGGACACTTATAGAAGCAGCCAGAACAATGCTTGCTGATGTAGATTTACCCAAAAGCTTCTAGGCTGAAGCATTAAACACTGTATGTTATGTTCAAAACAGGTATCTTATAAATAAGCTGCATAAAAAAGACTTCCTATGAATTATGGAAAGGAAAGACACCAAGTGTCAAATACTTTCATACTTTTGGATGCAAATGCTATATTCATAACAATGACAAACACCATGTAGGAAAATTTGACCCTAAGACAGATGAAGGAACATTTCTAGGATATTCCACAATTACTAAAGCCTTCAGAGTGTATAACAAGAGAACACATACGGTTGAAGAGTCAGTTCATGTTTCCTTTGATGAATCTGAAATATCCATCAAACTGTTAATGTCTTTGATGAGGAATGTGCATGCATAGATAATGAACATGATGCAGACCAAAGCTCCGATGTTACATAAAAGGATGATCAGTCTGCAGACACAAAAGAGAACAGTGCTGCAGCGGAGCCAGAACAGCCCACAACACAATAACAACTAGTGCATATCACCATTGTTCAAGATAAAAGGAGATGGATCAAGACACACACACAAGATGACATCATTGGAGACAAGGATGCACCAGTGCAGACTAGAAGAACAACAAATAAAAAAATGCATGATTCAATGCTTCATATCAGAAATGGAGCCAAAGACAGTTAATGAAGCTCTAAATTATCCAAACTAGATTGATGCCATGCAGGAAGAGCTAAATGAATTTCAAAGAAATGAAGTATGGTATCTTGTGCCCAGACCCAAAAACTATCCAGTTGTTAGGTGCAAGTGGGTGTTCAGAAATAAGACTGATGAAAATGGAATAGTCATTAGAAACAAAGCCAGGCTAGTGGCAAAAGGTTACTCTTAGGAAGAAGGGATTGACTTTGATGAAACCTTTGTCCCTATTGCAAGACTGGAAGCAATAAGAATGTTTCTTGCCTATGCTGCATACCAAGGATTAAAAGTCTATCAGATAGATGTAAAGAGTGCCTTCCTCAACGAAAAGCTGCAAGTAGATGTTTATGTAGAACAGCCTCTTGGATTTGAAGACTTTGAACATCCAAATCATGTCTACAGGTTTGGCAAAGCATTATATGGCATAAAACAAGCTCCAAGGACATGGTATAAAACTCTCTCAACTTTTCAGAGAGGAAAGGTAGATACCACCTTATTTTTTAAGAAACATAAGGAGCATACACTCTTAGTGTAAATTTATGTGGATGACATCATCTTTGGCTGCACTAATAATAAATTGTGTGAGAGAGTTGTTGCCTTAATGAAATCAAAATTTTAAATGAGTTTAATGGGAGAGCTAAAATATTTTCTAGGACTTCAGGTGCAACGGCTAAACAATGGAATATTCATAAATTAAGCTAAATACCTGAAAAATACAGTCAAGAAATATGGATTAGAAAATACAAGTGATATGAAAACTCCTATGAGCTCAACTGCAAAGATAGATAAAGATGAGAGTAATAAAGGAATAAACCAAACAATGTATAGGGGCATAATAGGATCGCTTCTGTACCTGACTGCTAGCAAACCAGACATTTTCAATGTAAAAGGAGATTATGCGTATGTGCTAGATATCAATCTGATACCAAAGAATCCTATCACACTGCAGTAAAGAGAATCCTGAGATATCTAAAAAGGAACTCCAGATCTGGGTGTATGGTATCCTAGGGAATAAGTTTTTACACTAACGGGCTATTCAGATGCAGACTTCGCAGGTTTTAGGGTTGACAGGAAAAACACAAGTGAAATATGTCAATTACTTAGTGCAAGATTAATATCATGGTTCTGCAAGAAGTAGACCACAGTGTCCACGTCTACAACAGATGAAGAATACATAGCTGCAGGAAGCTGTGTTGCACAATTGTTATGGATGAGGTCACAGCTTGCAGACTATGGTATAACATTGTCAAAAAAACACCAATATTTTATGACAACACGTCTGCAATGGCAATTTTAGAAAACACAGTTTTTCATGCATGGACCAAGCACATAGATGTCAGATATCATTTTATCAGAGATCATGTACAAAAAGGTCATATTAAAGTGGAATATATTCCAACAGAAAAAAAAATTATAGGCATCTTTACAAAGTCTCTTGGTGAGAGCAAATTTATACGTTTCCGAGGAGAGTTGGGAATAATTGATTTAAATCAGTAAAATGGCCTAAATGCCCTATTGCACATGTAGGATGCAGACCAGCAGTATTTTTATCCTACTGCAGTTTTATTTCTGAAAATAAACATTTTCAAAATTATCTGCCTAAATTTTAGCAACAATCAAGTAAATGACTGGAACTACACAACGGTCAATTTTTGACAACAGTAAATTTTCAAATGGATATAAATATGTAAAATTTTTCAACTCAAAAAACTTTTACTCTCTCTCACTCTACTGCAAAACCCTAGTTTAATTTTCTCAGATTCAATTTTTCATAAGCGATACAATTCTTTCTCAACTTGCTCCAAAAACGGCCAACACTCGATCTAACACACCCTCCAAGAGGGACAAGAGCCAAGGGCAACGAAGCCCAATAAGGAGAACTCAGTTGCAGACCGGAGTGGTTTTGGACTTCGAACCCCTAAGAAACGAATCAGATGAAGTCAAGGAGATCACTGAACTGATGCAAGATGCTGGTCTAAAGCACTTTTACGAAAAGTCTAATATATGACGAGGAGGTACTTGATTTCATTGAGAAGGCCAAAGTTGCAGAAGAATTTCAGGGCATCACATATACATCACCAAAAAATGGGATCATCATTTCTCCCAATGACTTCGAGAAACTATTCAAAGTCTCTAATGAAGAGCCCAGAGATATTCCAGTTTCTGTTGTGAATGATGGAAGGCATGCCATGCTAAGCGAGGAACGTTAGAAGAAAGGAGTATGAACGATGAAGAAATGCTTGTCAAAGGCACACAAACTGCTTGCAAACGTGGTAAAAACGGTGATCATGTCCAGGGAATTCTCCAAGGACCTAATCACCTTTGATCAACATGAGATAATATGTGTAATCCTCACGAAGCACAAAACAACTGGGCGAAGATGTTGATGTACCAACTGGCCAAAGCAGTAGAGGCCAGACAACCACTCTTTGGAAGGGTTATCAGCATAATCCTGAAAGCGAAGCTTAAACTCTCTGATAAGAGAGGAAGGCCATGGACTGTGGCTAAGCAAATAGATATGAGAAAGATTGGGAAGCAACCAATTGGCTTCCCAAAGAAGGCCATAACCATGTAAACTACAACAAAGACTGCAGAGCAGCCTTGTAAGAAGGAGCCTATGAAGCCCAAAGAAAATGTCAACAAGAAGGTCTCAGAAGTCAAATCAAAGCACATCAGAGTCACAAGAAGAAAGCTTGCCTTGCAGGCCTCAGAAGAGGAAACCTTATCAGAAATCCCTACTGCACAGCCCAAGGAAATGGAAGAAGAAACTCAGTCTGTGCCTGCAGATGAGCAGACTGAAAGCAGCACTCAAAAACCAATAACTTTGGTAGAAGTTGAGGGATCATCTTCAAGAAGCATCCCTCCAAAGGAGCCAGAAATAGATGTGCTCCACGATGCAAAATATTGCTCTGAAATATCTCAAAGCAAGAGCTGATGAAAACCTTCAATAACTTATCCTGGAAGCACAACAAAGCCACCAGAAAGTCAGAGGAGGACCCATGGCAAAGCTCAGACAAGAGCTGAATGCACAGGGGTATACAAGAAGAGGAATTAAAACATTGAGGCCAAACTGAGAAGAATGTAGACTGATCAGCCTCTCAATGCATCTATTGCAATCTCTTTGACAATTAGGGCTACTGCATCAGAGACATACACAACTGCTATCATTCTATCTCTACTACAGGAATGGATTCGGGTTGCAACAGAGCAACCATCTACTGCATCTGAAGTATGGGCCACAACAATAACTACAATGGAAACTATCGACAAGGCTGAAATACAGGAGGCACTGCTGATCATCCAATCCCTACAAGAAAAAGTATTAGAACACAGAACAAAGGCTGATGAACTACTTAACAAACCTCAAAAGGAAGCTATGATCCAGCAGTTCATCAAACAGCACAAGCTTCCAATAAGGAGAAAGTCCAAGGTTGCAAGGCGAAAACTTATTCCATGAGGACCTACCATAAGATATAGAATCAATCCTGATGGAACAAGAACAGAAATTGGCATAGTGGACAACATGACAAAAGCTGAGATAGAATAGCTAATATTGATTCAGAAGAGGGAAGCCAGCAAGAAGAAGAGGCCTACTGAACCATACATACTGTTCAATGGAGCCGTAGAAATCAAGGACTCAACCTTGAGGACCAGGAGACACAAACAGGCTCAGTTACAATCTGTGGAATTTGTTCGCATTCCGAAAGTAGAAGCAGAACTGAAGAGATAAGTGGATAAACATGTCAGGGCAGCGACACTCAAAATCTATGATTATCTGTCCAGACCAACCATAGACAAGGCACCATCTTTCGGAGATGACGATGATGGCCATGATGAACATCCAGAAATAGAAGGCCATGATGAAGATGATATCATAGATGAAGTTGCCAGAGAGAGCATTAAGGAACAGTCCACAGCAAAACCACCTGCAGTAGAGTCAGCGGCAGAGTCACCAGCAGTAGAGTCAGCGGCAGAGTCACCAGCAGTAGAGTCGGTGGTAGAGTCACCAGCAGTAGCAGCAGAGAAACTAGCAATAGGAGAATTATCAGAATAAGAAGAATCAGATGCAGAGACACCAACAAAAAATAAGGTAGAAACAGAATAGCCATCAATGGAAGAAACAACTACAACAGAGAAATCAGAAATAGATAGATCAACAGCAGACATGGCAGCACCCCAGGGCATTGAAGTAGCTGGGGCTATCTCAAAGGGAAAAGGAACCAGATGATGAGCAGATTACTGCACAAGTAGGGTTCACAAAGGTAACAGCTCTTGATTTGACTCCCACAATAAGCAAACTGAAGTGGGCAACCGTTTCAAAGGGATCACTCTCAAAGAAATCAAGGAACAATTGATGAGTGACATCCTTATCAGTTAAGAGCACATGCAGACACAAGCTGTATCTCCTCTAAACCTGGTATTTACCCCTACCTTTTCATTTGGACTGGTGCAGACTAGGGTCAATTGGATTTCCACAAGGGCTGCTGTATAGTGGAACATCCAACATACCAATGACACCTCAGACTGCATCTAGAAGTCTGAGGCAATTCCTAGAAGATATCAGACTGACACTAGTTCATGAAAAATCATCCTCTACTGTAAAAACAATGGCCACTATTGAAGTCCCTCTACCTCATCAACCCTCTCCACCAGAAACAACAGTGGAGTATAGACTGAGGCAGTTAGATCAGGAGGTATACAACATGCATCAATGGACAAATTATGCATTCAAGGATCTTCTCGACAGTCTGGAACCTATTGCAAACGAGCTGGAGTCCGAGATGGAAACCAGGAACAAGTGCTTTGAAGAGTTCCATGACATCCTCTTTGACATGGCTGAGGAGCTTCTCAAACAAATTCAAAGGAGCAATGCTCTCAATCTGCAATAGTACAGGCTCAGCTCCTCCAACCTGAGCAAACTTAAGGGCAACACTTCGCTGCTCTTTGTGGACTAGAGACCTCTCTGTAGACCACCCAAAGGCAACTCAAGCAGCACATCCTCAGCAATGGCAAAAGGCTAAGCTTGTTGGAAAACAAGTTTCAACTTGAGACTGCCAAGGTCATAACTGCTCACCAAGTCACTTCCTCAAAACTGAAAGCTCTTAGAGCTGCCATTGAAGCCCTCACAGTAGCCCTTGATGCTAACAAAAAGAAGGAAAAGGCAGCAAAGAAAGAGAAGGAGACAGCAAGGCCTAAGTCTGCAGAGGAACTAAAAAGAAGATCCACATCTACAATAGAAAGTGAAAGGTTGACAAAACAAGGAAAATCCTCAGTACTTCAGGGGGGGCAGACCTAGGGGGAGAAAAGGAGGCATCAAGGACCTCTGAGGGAATATATACAAAGGGAGAAAAAGAGGCATCAAGGAAAACCAGAAGGCCACCCCCCAAAACGCAACAAAGGAGGAGAATATCAAAGGTGAAAACAAACGAATCCAATGCTGCATTGTAACCTTAGACTAGGCTTAAGTTTTTTTTATACAATGTAATCAGTAAGCTTGTTGTTTTACTTAGAAGTTTTATTAGCATCAATTTAGGGGGGAGATTGATAGGAATGTGCAATCTCTCCACTTGTATAGAAATTGATGAACAAAACTTAGAAGTATTAACCATGATGTAGTTAGTGTGCTGAGGCTGGTAATCAGGTTAGTAATCTGCAGTCTAGGTTTGATACGGAAGAGCAGACGGTCACAGATGGAGAACATTGTGGAGGCCACCAAATGCAGACCACTACAGAGGATTTCAGCAAGAGTGGTAAGACATGCATAGAAAGTAAAAGACCTACAAATGCTTTAGGATCTAGGATCAATCTTATTGACAAGGGCCAACACAGCAATGCAAAAAAGGTTACAACAGTCCTGAGTACAGGTGAAGTTACAATAGTGATCGGGCGTAGACGAGGTCTCAACGATACTGAGTACAGACTAAGTTGCAGCAGACTGAGTGCAGCAGAGATGATTGCTTAAGTTGGACAAGGATCAAAGGATTGATCAAATCGAAGATTTGAGGTATGGAGAAACTGTATGAGGATCACAATGAAGCTGATCTACCAACGCCAGTGAAGGAGTCACATGTGTTGCTAACAGATAGGCTGCTAACATCAGGTCAAGTACAGTCATATGTTCATTCCCTCAGCTTGTAAAAGGGGATCAAAAGAGCTCAGAGAATAGAGCCATTGATGAACGATTGAACGTATAAGAGCATACAAGAAATCCGAATTCAAAGTTGTTCAAGTGAGCGGAATTGAAGAAAACAGGAAGAAGAAAGTTCACTACTCTGCATTGAAGAATAAAGCTGGAGCAGAGTCCAAGGAAGGATCTGTGCAAGGATCTACGTTCTTTGCCTTTGACAAGTTTGCAAAATTGTAAAAGGGTTATCTTGTAAGCCAAAAACAAAAAGATAGTGAACTCACCTCTTAGATTGACTACACTGGTCATTAAGAGAGGACTGGACTAAGCTCTCGTTTATCAATTGATAACGAATGTCTGAACCAGTATAAATCTTGTATTCTTGTCTTGTGTTTCTTTATTCTATATATTACAACTATTAGAAACCAACTAAAACAACAAAAAGAGACAAACTTTCAAAGCATAAGTCTTTGCAACAGACACCTTCTGTAGTCTGCAAGGTTTATCAGTGTATTCTAATTGAATACTCCGCTGCATTACACTGAATGTTTTAAAACAACCTATTCACCCCCCTCTAGGTTGTACCAGTGGAACTAACAGCGATGCGCAGAGCCAGGCGGCTGGGTGCAAGAAAGGGCGCGTGTATGGTCTTGAGTTCGCCAGCTTCATATTCTACTCGAAGGACACACTATCCTTGAGTGGAATAGGGTCTCCCTCGATCGATCCACATGAATTTGCCGAGTTGAAGGAGAGTAATGCGGTGTTGACAGCACGCATTGACGAGCTGACATAGTTGTTCCAACGGCCATCGTAGTAGTATCAGTGTGGAAGCAACCCGCTTGATCGGCCTTCTCATCAGCCTCACAATCCACCGTCTTCTCCTGACACACGAGAGCGACTCATGTTGTAACGCCCCGGCCAAATCCTTGCTACCGGGTCGTCACCAAGAACCGCTCGTCAGGCTGATAACTGGCCCCACAGACCAACACT
>JAOVYX010000133.1:0-13927 GCA_035668315.1 Drosera spatulata | reverse complement strand
AGCAACTGGCGGTTTCTTGCCTAGCGGGACTGTGTTGGGACTGGGATCTGCAACCCAGCTGTTTTATGAGAAACCAAGCAGAGGCAAAAGCAGTTTCGTATCCAGTACACAGTCCAGAGCTGTTACAGATTTAAAGGAGCAAATAGAGATATAAGCACGATTATTGGAGGAAGCGAACAGAAGGGCTGAAGCAGATAGAGGTGCACATGCGAAGGAGTTGGAGGAGACAAAGAAACAAATGAAAACAAACTTGAAGGAAACATGAGGGAGATGGAAGAATTGAAACGAATGGTACGGGAAACGATGGTAAACCTAACTCCAAGTATGAGCTGTAATCCGTTTATCGGGTCAGAGAGACAGCCTCCTTCATAACAATAGGGATTGATGTTGATATCATATTTACTGGAAGTTTGCATTATGTTGTATGTTGAATGTTTTATGTACTGTATAACGTCGCACACTTAATTATGATTTGGATTTGAGACATTAGAAGTGTTTGTAATGTTTGGATATTGGACTCGACAATGAAACTGTATTAGATTTAATACCTCTCCTCTCGTAGTTCGGATGTTTGTAAAAGCAGGATTAATACGCAAGAAAACAGTTTATTAGGCGATTTGAGATACAGAAATGACGATTAAATTTTTTTTAGTCGCTAAATTTGGAGACCAAAGGTTGAAATTGGTCTTAAAAAATGGAGATCAATTTATCAAATTAGTCGCGAAATTGACGATCAATTTATCAGTTTAGTCGCGAAAATGACGACTAAACATATCAATGGTCGCAAAACTTAAAGCATTAGGTCAACACAAATTCGCGACTAAGATGCAGACGTAGTCGTTAATTTTGGCGACTAAAAAGAACTTTAGTCGCGAATTTAGCGACTATCCTACTTTTTTAGTCGTCAAATATTTTGCGATCAAACATGTAATTTAGTTGCTAAATTTGCGACTAAATTTAAACAATGGTCTCCAATCTCGATTAGCGAGGGAGGATTTCGTGAGAATGATTTTTAGTCGCTGTTTAATCGTCCGTTCGATTTTGCGATCAATTTTCGTTGTTTAGCGACTAAAATATTTAGTCTTCTGTATTGTTTAGTTTTATAGTGATAAATCATCTACTAAAATAATCTAAATCTCGTAAGAAATCCTAACTAGAAATACATAAAGAAAATAAAAGATAAGATCTTGAGATATCCAACAAGGTCTTAATACTCATGTCCTGAACGAGTCCTCTTATGTGGATCCATATGATTTTAATTCTATCTTCAATTTTAACGATTGTATCTGCTGTGTCATACTCTCGCTCCTCAAAAAGACTCGTCCTGGAGTCCAAACTTGTGTAAGGAAATTCATGCGATAATATGGTGAAATATTGACAACATTGAATATAAGTGAAATAGTCATGTCGTCTGGAAAATCTACGACATATGCATTATTATTGATATTTTTTGATGATTTTGTATGGTCCATAGTGCTCAGGCTTGAGTTTGTCATATGAACATGTTGGTAGTCGTTCTTTGCGTATATCTCCTTCTTGAAAAATCTTCTCTCGTCTATGCTTATCTACTGTCTCCTTGAATCATGTATACGTCTTCTCCAAGTTGCTTCTTAATTCAGCTTGCATGCCCTGTACCTCTTCGACTAGAAAATCTCCTGGACAATTTGTTTTCATGGCATGTCCGACAGAGAAATAAGGTAAATTGTCATTTTGGGTTAGCTGCGATGTGCAACTATAAAAGGAGACATTCCAGTAGAGGTATGAATCACGTTGTTGTAAGCAAATTCTGCTTGCGGCAAAGGTAAGTCCCAGTTTGCTCAAGGTTGGGTTGACTGCTTTTGTTTGGCTGTAAATTTGTGGATGTGTCGTGCTATTATATTTGAGTTTGGTGTCAAATCATCGTCAAAGCATAGACCAAAGCACGCATAAAAACTTATTATCTCTATCAGAGACACAGTAAACAAGAAAATGCCATGTAATCGAACAACCTCTTTGAAGAAGAGGTTTGTATGTCGACCGCATCTGAGGTTTTACGACAAGAAATGAAGTGAGCCATTTTCAAAAATCTACCCACCACCACAAATACAGAGTTGACCTTCCATAGGGTTTGCGCGAGGCTAAGAATGAAGTCCATGCTTAGATCTTGTAATATATCTTTCGAAATAGATAATGGAGTGTACAAACTTGTATTGTTGCTTTGACCTTTTTCAGTAAGACATATAATGCAACTTCAAACAATATGGTCTACATCTTTGCGTATTGGAGACCAATAGAATCGCTCTTCCACAGCAGCAACTGTTTGTCGTGACTCATGTGCCCACTTAGTCCGCTGGTATGTAGTTCTCTGATGAAGTAGTCATGTAAAAACAACCGTGGAATACATAGTTGATTTCCCTTGAAGAGATACACTTCTTGAATAAAGTAGTTTGTTACTGGTTCATGAAGTTGGCAAGCCATCCAGATTTCGCCAAAGTCTTCATCTTCTGCATATTACTCCTTGAGACACTCAATATAATACCCCAAAGGTTTGTAAAAGCCCCAATATAACTTGCTGTGAGACTAGGAGGGGGGAGGAGGGAATAGTTTCTTTTTTCTTTTTTTTTTTTTTTTACAACTCACAATCTAATCAAAATTAGATTGACAGCAGAATTGTTCAGAGATTATTGCGATAATGCGGAATCGTACTACATTAACGTTGATTTTTTTTAGTTTTGTTCAAAATCAAAGTTGATTAGGAGTAGGATTATAGGTATTGAAAGCAGTAATGTAAAAACACAAAGGTTTTTATACTGGTTAGACAATATAGCTAAAATAGGACTATATCCCTTGATTATCAATGTAATAAATCAAGAGGATAGCATTAAGTGTGATTATTTTTTGCTCACAATCAATCTATCATTTTATACTTTGTAAATGACAATACAAACCAAAACTCAAGAACTTTTCTTCTCCATTGTAGGATTTAAAATAACTTCTTGATCTTGTTTGTTGAACACGAGTATTCAGCAATCAACTTTTCACTGGGAGCCTTACTACACGAGTATAAAGTTCACAGCAATGGAGATTCACAAGGTATAAGGTTACCGATCTTTGGCATTATCTTTTGTATTTATAGATAACCCCAAAATTATTGTCGTTGTCGAAGTCATCCTTTCCCTGAAACATCGGTTTCATGCCACCCTAGAATCATCTAGTCAAAACCCATGATTCCTGTTCCTGACACTGAAACGACATTAAACTCTACAAAGGATCCCACGTGATTCTTTTCTTTATCTGGATCACCCCTCTGTTGTTCTTGGCCTAATTGTCTCTCAATCTTTCTACAGTAATCCTTTTCAACCAGAAGGAATCCAGGATAAACCATTCCTTACTACAGAAGCTAAATGCCTAAGCCTTACTGTCCCTTTACTCATGATCTCAATGTTGTCCGTCTTACTGCATTCCTTTGAATCAGTCTTACTGCATTCCACAGTGAACCAGCCTTGCTGTATTTCTTTCTGAATCAGCCTTACTGCACACCTGCAGGCTCACTTTTCAAATAGACGGGTCTCAAACTTGGTGCATACTTGGACATTCTAAGACTAGAGTTTGTATATCACTCAATTTCTATACATCATGGGTTCGACTCAATGATCTTCTCCTAAATTGATGATAGAAAACTCTATCTAAACTGAAAGAAGATATACAAATTTTCTTTCATATTCATTTAAGAATACATCTCTTGAAAAAAGAAAAAATATATAAATCTGAGACATTCATTTCAACTCAGTACTCTACTGCTTCTGTCTCTGTGGAGTATTAGGGTCATCATATGTCTCTGTGGAGCAGTAGCATCATCATAAGTAGGGTCATCATCATTTCTCCCATTGAGACATTCATTTCACTTTAGTACTCTACTGCTTCTGTCTTTGTGGAGCAGTAAGGTCATCATCCGTCTCTGTGGAGTAGTAGGGTCATCATCATTTCTCCCCTTGTTAGCGCTTGCTGTTAGACTCTCCCCATGTTTGTTTTCATTAATGACAAGATTATGTGCACATCCGATCAAGTAGACATGTGCTGTAGACTCTTCCTCTTAGAAGGTACAATATTGTTTGAACTTTTCTGCAGTGGTGACGGTGTTTGCAGAGAACCATTGCTATATCACTATCATCTGTAGAGATTAAACATGCATTCCTTCCTGCTTCCCCCTGTAAGCCTTCCTAAAAGAAACTGTGAAGTCACGATCATGTTACTTTTATGGCATCCTGGATCTGCTCCTTTGAGAATCTTGACTTGTTGTTCAGCTCTTCAGCATGCGCCTTTCTGCTTAATCATTTTGTGAACGCTCATAAAATTAGAGTTTACGCTAAGTTCCCCTGGTTGATCATCACTGCAGTCAAATTCCTCATAATGAGCATTATGCATATGAAAGATCCATTCTTGACAACAGCTCCAGGGATGTGAGACTTGTTATATTCTACAAGATCTCATATTTAACGCTTGAACTTGGTCCCTTCATATGATTCCATTCGACACAGGATAACTAGTGGGGTAATCTGAAGGTTAGAGGAAGTAAAGAATGTTGTATGTTGAACATGTTTTCTTTGCTAAAGATATTTGGTAGATCATTGATCCAATTGTGAGTTTGCCTTGGCCTTCCATATTTTTGATCTCCTTCATTATTATTGTAAAGACTCAAAAAATTTGAGATAATTTATTTTCTTAAAAAAATAACAAAAACTGTATAATATCGAATGTCCTAATTTATACAATGGGGTTATAAAATTCATTTGTAAAAAATCATGACAAAATACGGTAAGGATCTGAAAAATTTCGTAAAATTTAGTTTCACGATAATTAACATGAATAGTAAAAAATCGTACGTTATAATTTATTTTGCGCAGTTAAAAGGCTTATTTAACGATATAATAAGAAAAAAAATACAAAATATGAATGAAATGCAACCCTAATACGCATCTACGGAGAAATACGATCTTAATACGAAAATACCGTATTTATACGAAAATGACCTAAACCTAATTTTGACACTTATTTTCCTTTATGTCAATTTCTACTCCACCTAAATTAAATTATTTATCCACTAAATACTCACTAATTATCCATTAAATATCCACTAATTATCCACTAAAACAATTTTAATTGATTTAGTTTTATTTTAAATACAAGTTCTTTTCTCCTTGAAAAATTTCTTACAAACATAAAAATACTTCTTTTCATGAAAAACAAGTGATAAGCAAAAAAAGAGAAGAACGAGAGTTTGAGGAGAAGAGGAGAAGGTAGTGTTACAAGACGACGAGGATCCTTCATCATTAATAAGAGAAGATGATCTATTATTTAAAAATTTTATAAAAAATCATAGACTCTGTGTTAAATTTTGATTTTAATATATATTGAATCCTCACATGTCTAATTTGTGATAAAGTTAATAGATCATGATTTGGAGTAGTGAATCTCAAGATATAAATTAAAATGTGTGCATATATTAATCTATAAAAAGTGATTATAGGGATCACTTTGTGATTTGATCTGAAATTACACAGAAAGAGTTAGAAAATGAGCCTTATATCAATGAAAATCCTTGAAGTCTAGTTTTCAAAACAATTTAAAAATATTGTTTTGGAGTTGTATGCAAGGATTTATGACCTAATTACTGTAGCAAGGTCAAACTATCCGATCTAGCAGAAAATATAACCTTGAACGAATAAACTGCTATTATTGATACCGTTTCATGATAAAAAATTTAATTCTATGGAACGATTATATAGTCTATTTTGTGTATAATTTTACGAAATAATTTTTGAAGCTGTATACGAAAAGATAGATTTAAATATGTCGAAGAGTCATATTGGACAGAATCCGAAAATGAACCGTTTTGATCCCAAAATAATTTCAAATATTTACACACACTTTTAATGATGATAAATAGATAAAATCATCATCATGGACTATCAAAATAAGTATAAAAGACTTTTCTCAAAGCTTGGTACCACGACATAATATTAATATGGCGGTTTTTCAAGAAGTATGAACAAATACTCTTAACTCCATAAGGTAAACAATCATTCACAAGGATGTATCTTATTACGCGTATCCTATTATATTATAGGATTTGGAGACGCTGCTCGTTATAACTTAAGGACGAGGCTGAGCATGTGCATGGGAAGAATTGTGATAAAAGGTAACGTTTAGATTTATTGTGTGTGACAATGCTTATTATTATACCATGAGTATAATAATATGCGTTGGAATCTTTGGTCATAATCACTAATTATATTTGACATAAAATGTGTTGCGACATACCTTATTGCTTATCACTTGTTCTGTGTCGTGATAAGATGATTTGTTAATTTGTTTTATATCTTATTTGCTGGTATAAAGAGGATAAGTGAGTGAAAGAAATATAAATCCATAATTAGTGGGATAATTCCGTGATAGAAAACATAAAGAGCGTTGTGTCTGTGGTTTGTGTTATACAGTGACTTGGTGATGACATTCTTTCATCGACCTTGTGAGGTCATTTTGGTATGAGGGTATCACACTGCAGGAGACCCTGAACTCCGGTTTGGCTGATCCCCTTTCGCGGATGTCCTTTTTACTAAAGCTGAAGAGAGCTTACTTATGAAATTGAATAAGTCTGGCCAAGGACACAATTATAACATTGACGGTATCTATTGTTTATCGTCTCTATGTGATTGATATAATGGTAAGTATAACAAAGTCTTGAGTGAACTGTTGAGTACAGCAGTACGTGAGACTTGGACTGGGGACCTGTCGTGTCACAGTGTCATTGTCTCAATTTTTTTGATATGGAGGTCTTGATTGTCATACTATAAAGGGTATAACGGTAGTAAATGATGTTGATAATGTCTGTAGTGTGGACGGATGCTTAGTTTCGAGAGTTGTTACGTGATGTTAAGTGTGCTTATGTGACTAGGGTGAATCACTGGTATGCTTGTGATAATAATTGTAAATGCCAGATTGGGTTGATAATTTCAAAGTGCTGGAACAATGATCCAACTGATCATTTTCCTTTTTTTTCTTACCTTCTTCTCTCGTGTAACCACTGATAAGGGGGCCGACACGTTATTGAGCTGCTATAGATCACACTTATATTTTTCTATGTCTTTTTTTGCTTCTTTTTCTTACAGGAGTAAGACTTAAAGGAGAAATGTGACCTAAGATTTGATGCTAGATGTAGCTTATTTGTGAAAGGTATTCTGATCTTAAAAAGAGATGTAATTCCGCTGCAAAAGTGATATTCTGAGTTATGATTGAGTGCATCAAAAGTTTCTAAACTAATGATGTATAAGTGAACTTAGCTTAATTCTTATGACTAACCCACCGACAGTGACGTCATTTGTATCATTAATAAGTAATGGATAGTCGGGGCATTACAGATTGGTATCGGAGCCAAAGGTTTAGGATAGGTATTAAGTTGAATCATTTGGGAATAAGTTAAGCACAATACAAATTCATGGAATATAAGAGGAGTATGATATCATGAGTTGTATTTGATTGAATTCATAGGTTATTCGCTTAATTGAAATTAAAACAGCACTTGTGCAAATAAGACCAATCAAGGAAAAAACCTTTATGTTTTTAGGGTATGTTTGGAATGATAAAGGCACTAAGATGTGCTAAAATAATATTAAGAGGATATATATCATGTGGTAAATATGCCGTGAAAATTAGGACCGATATGTCTATCTGGGTTGTAGTTGTTGTATGAGTATCTTGTTTGGTATCGCTACTATGTATGGTTTGGGATAGAACTTAAGGATAATGAGAAGACATTTCTATAATGGAATAGGATTGTAACATGCATTGAGTATAGTACGAGAGGAATGAGTCAAATGGGTTAAGTAAATAAATGAGATTTACTCTCTGAGACTAGTAATAACTTGATCATGAGGATGGAAAGACAAATACATGATTTGATATATGTGAGAAATCTTGCTCAAATATGAGAAGTTAATACACTTAATGTTGAAAAGTTAAATTATATATGTGATCTTCTTTGCCTTCAAGAGAGTAGCAATACCACCTTAGTGAGAAAAGATGCTAGCATGGCTAGATATAGATGTTTCTAATATGATGTAACACATAATTGTGTTTTCATAAATGAAGTATAAGGAAAATATGTAACGATGTGAACTATGGTAGTAGTAAGAGTATGAAAAAAATGTTTAATTTTTATTAACCTTAGAGAAGTATTACTTTGTAAAACGAATTATAAAGTGCTCGGTTGAAGAGGATGAATAGATATGTAGGATAATTGTTATGTATTTGAACATTGATAGTGATTTTACCAATTGCTAATAAATACATAAATTTTAAGATGGAGAATGAGGACATATTTTACATGAGGTGGACATGTTATTAGCATAAGATTGCCTGGTGTTCAATAATTGAGATGGGCAATAGACCTACAGGTTGGGCCAAAATGAGAATTATGTGGGTTGTCTCCCTTATTTAGAACATCTCTATGTAATCAAATGCTTTGTTATACCTAATGCATGACAAAGTGATCATAGTAAACGATTTCATATTTTGATCTATACTGAGATAAAGGGTTATTGGGAATAGAAGACTAAATTGAAAGTAACAAATGCTGAGTTAGTTACTCCCCTTGGGTTAAACATTGAGTTGAATGCCTTAATAATCGTAAGTTGTTATACGCTTGAATGATTGTGATATTTTATTTTGAGGATATAAGTGTTGTATTCTCAAAGATATATTTTGGAATAAAGTTTCACCGAATCTCATGAGAATACTCCAACTAAGAGTTAAGAAGCTGCTTATTGAGCATTGAAAATATTACTGGATGAAATATAAGAGACATCAGTCTAAGTACATGTTCTATATGAATCCATGGATTGACGATCCAAGAACAAGAAAATACAATGCGTTTTGGGATTCACAATCGTGTATCAATTCGAGATTTAACGTTTGCCCAAGTTATGGCTTTGTGATTAGAGATCATATGGAATCAAGTTGGAAACGAAACTTGAGGGCATATACTAGTGAAGATTTGATATGTTTAAAAATCTCAGATTTTGATTATTGAAATGAAGAGACTTATATCAATTTTTGGAATATAAGAAATGGTCAAATATGAGATAAGCTAGTGTTGTGTTAACTTCTCTTAAAAAGTATAGTGATGCGTGAAATTTAAACTCTCAACAACAATTTATTATTGAAGATATATAATTTATATTGTTTATCTCATATAAGCTTTCAGAAAAGTATGGGGTAAAAGTAAGTAGTGAGAACTGTGATAAAAGGACAGGAAATCTTTTAGAAGGAACTTGGAGATTTCATCTTCTTAATGAAAAACATATCCACAAATGTTAATAGCTAGTTTGACAAGATTGAAAACTTCAGCAATAAAGAGAAAGTTTTCTTATGTTCAAAAATTTTTGGGATATTCTGAAGTTAAAATTTTAGAATAAAATTGAGAGCTGTAGAGGTAGAGAAACGAATTATAACCTGAACTTGAGTTGTAAATAAGGATTGTTTTCGTGGTAAAAGAAAAGTAAGTTATAGTGTTCAAGGTTAATATTTATATACAGAAGCTCAAGTATATGTTATATCTTCTATTCTATTCACCGAGGATTCTAAGATTCAGTAATGTCTCTGAATCAACTTTGCTTGTCTTATGCTAAATGAATTAGAGTTGCATTATAGTGGTTGCTTAAGAGCAGTTAGATTAGGTTAAACTCGACATGGACTAATATCTGAACAATTATGGTAATGTAATGGGACAATGAGATTTCATATTATGTCAAAGATTGGGATATCAAATCTAGATCTCGTTTGTCTTGTTTGACAAAGTTATCCACGCATGACAATTGGGTCACTTCGCATATCAGCATGTTCATGAAGATAAGAAAATTTAGATTTTGCCTTGATTATTGTTGTTTCTTATTGATTAGATAAAGTGGTGATTAAGGAAAGATGAAAACAGAAGACTTAATATTATGTCGAGGTGAGTAGGACTCTTTCCTTAAGATTTATTTGCCCCGTTCAGTGCACACGGACTACAACAAATAGCCTCTAAGATACAACGGCACGAATAGTTTAAGGTTGCACTACCTTTAACGAAACACAGACGTAACTTTGTATGCCATAAACAGAATGGAACTCAAACGCTTTCTGGAACTCAAAACTCGAACAGAATGGAAATCTCAAATGCACGTTGTTGCGCTCATGCAATTACGATGCAAAATGCAAAAAAGGAAGAGAAGAAGTATAACACGTCGATACGCTCGTGTTGTACAAAAGGAGAAGAAGAAGATTGAAAATAAGAGTGTGTTTGAATTGAACCCGATGCATGCTTTTATAGGAATTAGAGAAGGCAGTTGGTGAGAGACACGTGGCACGTGCTGGTTCTCTGGCGCCTAAACAGGCTTGACCCAACAGAATTGGGCTTGGGCCACAGTATAACTGGGCCTAGCCCAATAGCCAAGCAAGCCAGCGGCCTGACGGCCCGAGGCCCAATCCGGCATGCGAGCGCGTGTGTTAACGAAGGCAATGCTTAGGTCCTTCTACACACACAAAATTGGGCAACCCTGAGAGGCCCTCCCCTTATCTCCAGATTCCCACTTATAAGGCACTCTTGCACCTACATAAATTCCAATGTGGGTTTGCTACATTCCTCCATATTAAATGCATCAAACGCCATATTTTAAGCATCAATTTCTCATTCACCTTTTATGAGTTTTGAGAGTGTTAATATACTACGTTCATCTCTAATGAATGCAGATCACGTTATGCTTAAATTCGTTCCAAATCGACGTTCGGGACCCATATTAAAATGTGATCAAAGTTGCTCAGAACACACTAAAATCCAACAGTCCCCTACATGAATGAAAATTGATAGAGACTCACTCGGAAAGGTTCAAACAGACAGAAGTTATATCAGGATAGGTAGTTTGTGGCTTTGAACCTTCCTTAGTAGAATACTATTGGACTTACTAGACTAATCAGTGCACATAATGTCTTGAACTGTTCAGCATTTCATGTAAGCCAAGACAATAGTACCTACACAATTTCTACCTTGGCATTTCAGGTACTCGGTTCCCTTCACTGCACTATATGTCATGGGAATGAGCAAAATATTTCTCTTTCAAAGTGCTCTTTAGAACCTTGATAACTTAGTTGTCCTATTGAACCAAGTTCTTGGGATCTCCAGTCATATTGGTTAGGTATCCATTATTTTGGTTCTGTATTGATGGGTTTTAATCCCATTCCCCTCGACAGGCCTTCAACCTAATCTCTTGATAACCCTTTTGTCAAAGGATATGCTTAGTTCTCCTTAGATCTCATAAAATCTACGGTTATTACACCACTTGAGACCAGCAGCCTTATGGTCTTATGTCTTCGACGTATATGTCGAGACCTCCCAATACATTTTATTTTGTGCCTTAGCAATTGATGATTGATTTCACAACGAATCATAATTGTTGGCACAGGTTTTTCCCAAACTGGTATATCCTCTGAAAGCTATGAAGCCATTCTACTTCTTCTGCTACTTGATGCAAGGCTATGAATTCTGATTCCATAGTAGAGCGAGCAATGCAGGTTTGCTTCGAGGACATCCATTACACTGCAGCTTCTCCAATGGTAAATATATAACCACTGGTGGACTTAGTATCTCTTATATCTGATATCCAGTTTGCGTCTCTGTATCCTTCTAATACAACTGGATATCTTGTAAATTGTAATCCAAGATTTATAGTGAATCTTGGATACCGCAAGACTCTGACTAAAGCTTTCTAATGGTCAGTACTAGGGTTTATTGTAAACCAGATGATATGGTTCACTGCGCAAGCAATATCAGGTCTTGTGCAGTTCATGATATACATCAGACTGCCCAGTATACGTGAATACCCTAACTGAGACACAGGATCACCTCGATTCTTTATCAGATTCATGTTTGGATCAGTTGGAGTTTTAACCTGTAACCCCTTGAGCTCCGCTGATAGGACACGTGGTGTTATGCTGTCACGAACTCGATTCATGACAAGGCTAACCAAACCAAATGGGTCTAGAGGTATCGAGAATCAAGCAAAATATCTGTGATGCTTCAGTTCAACCTTTTCAGCTATTCCAAGTCATTTTGTTGCATAGTTTGGCGACATGATTAGTACATTGCATTTATTACATATCCAAAATGTCTATAGGTTTCATCACAATATCTCCCAAAATGCATAAGGCGACTAATGTCCTCACTGATCGTCTGGTATCTCACCTGCAAACGGAATACATAACCTGTGAGTATGAAACTCAGTAACTTAGAGCATATGCCTCATATTTGTAGGGTACTCCCCCGACTATGGCGAATTGATGAGTACCAGTATAACATTTATAGTTTTTAGAGAAATAGGTATGCCATACTACATGTGAGTATTTGTATGATTTCACGTTTCTTATGCTTCGTTTTTGTTAGCATGGGCCCATGACTCGAGAGTTTTCAACCGACAGACTTTGAATTCAAGACACGTCAATCGTCGACCGGGTTACAAGAATCCATCAATTCGATGCGTACGTGCCAAGATTTGTACGCCGCCTTACACTTCAGTGGATAAAGTGCGCTTCTAACGGGATCTATTTGCCCCTCGTTGGGATAGATTTAGGCCTCTCTGCAGAGAGTAACCAATGGTCACGCCACGTTCGACATTGAAGCCGCTGCATGCATGCTAAAAGGATGGGGGCTTCCTAATGCTCCATAGCTAGTTCAGTTCACCTGTGACGATGACTCAAGAAGATTGGCTAGAGTTCAGTCTCGATGACTTTTACTTGACATTTGATAAAGATTTTCAAGAAGCGACATCACGTTCGACCTTCTTCACAATAGTTTCAGTAGATGAGATCACGACAGCATATACAATACATCTTCGGAGGAGTACGACAGATGACGTGACAGTTCATGCACCATATACAGTGTTCATCGTTGGTTTGCATTTCGTTTATTCGTGTAACGACCTTACACTTCAGTGGATAAAGTGCGCTTCTAACGGGCTCTATTTGCCCCTCGTTGGGATAGATTTAGGCCTCTCTGCAGAGAGTAACCAATGGTCACGCCACGTTCGACATTGAAGCCGCTGCATGCATGCTAAAAGGATGGGGGCTTCCTAATGCTCCATAGCTAGTTCAGTTCACCTGTGACGATGACTCAAGAAGATTGGCTAGAGTTCAGTCTCGATGACTTTTACTTGACATTTGATAAAGATTTTCAAGAAGCGACATCACGTTCGACCTTCTTCACAATAGTTTCAGTAGATGAGATCACGATAGCATATACAATACATCTTCGGAGGAGTACGACAGATGACTTGACAGTTCATGCACCATATATAGTGTTCATCGTTGGAAACTTCCCAGGAGCGATGACTTTTACTTGTGACGATGACTCAAGAAGATTGGCTAGAGTTCAGTCTCGATGACTTTTACTTGACATTTGATAAAGATTTTCAAGAAGCGACATCACGTTCGACCTTCTTCACAATAGTTTCAGTAGATGAGATCACGATAGCATATACAATACATCTTCGGAGGAGTACGACAGATGACTTGACAGTTCATGCACCATATATAGTGTTCATCGTTGGAAACTTCCCAGGAGCGATGACTTTTACTTGTGACGATGACTCAAGAAGATTGGCTAGAGTTCAGTCTCGATGACTTTTACTTGACATTTGATAAAGATTTTCAAGAAGCGACATCACGTTCGACCTTCTTCACAATAGTTTCAGTAGATGAGATCACGATAGCATATACAATACATCTTCGGAGGAGTACGACAGATGACTTGACCGTTCATGCACCATATATAGTGTTCATCGTTGGAAACTTCCCAGGAGGTCACCCATCCCAGCATTGCTCTGTGTTAAGCACGCTTAACTACGGAGTTCTAAAGTGATGG
>JAOVYX010000132.1:0-13927 GCA_035668315.1 Drosera spatulata | reverse complement strand
TGAGTTCACTATCTTTTTGTTTTTGGCTTACAAGATAACCCCTTTACAAGTTTGCAAACTTGCCAAAGGCAAAGAACTTAGATCCTCTCACGGATCCTTCCTCGGACTCTGTTGTAAATTTGTTCTTCAATGCAGACTAGTGAACTCCTTTCTTCCTATTTCTTCAATTCAGCTCATTTGAACAGCTTTGAATTCTGATTTCTCGTATGTTTTTGTACGTTCAAATCGTTCATCAACAAAACTGTTCCTTGAGCTGTTTGATCCCCTTTTATAAGTTGAGGGAATGAACCCGTGACTATACTTGATCTGATGTCGACAGCCTGTCTATTAGCAACACATATGACCTCTTAACTGATGTTGACAGATCAGTTTTATTTTGATCCTCGTACAGTTTCTCCATACCTCAAATCTTTAATCCTTGTCCAACCTAGGCAACCATCTCTGCTGCACTCAGTCTGCTGCAACTTAGTCTGCACTCGGTATCGTTGAGACCTCATCTGCACCCGATCACTGCTGCAACTTCGCCTGTACTCAGCACTGCTACAACCTTTTCTGCATTACTGTGATGGCCCTTGACTACAAGATTGATCCTAGATCCTGAAACATTTGTAGGTCTTTTGTTGTCTATGCATATCTTAGCTGCTTTGCTGAAATTCTCTGTAGTAGTCTGCATCTGGTGGCTCACAATGCTCTCCATCTGTGGCCGTCTGCTTTTCAGCATCTACCCTAGACTGCAGATTACTAACTAATTCACAGTCTTAGCATACTAACTACATCATGGTTAATACTTCTATGTTGTGTTCATCAATTTTTATACAACTGGAGGGATTGCACATTCCTATAAATCAGTCTTCATCTCCTCATATATAGCCTTCTTCTCACTCTCATATACAGTCTTCTTCTTTCACAAATTCTTCTCAAATCCATCTTCACATGTTACTTCGACGAGACACTCCACTAGACCTTCAAAGTCGCCATCTTATCTTCATGGCTATGATTACCCTCTTATTACCTAGGGACACTGGGGTAATCTTGTACAGTACGATTCCTTGTGTTGTTCTATTCAGTTCCACATTGAAATCCTATTTCATTACATGGAACCTGGTTTCTATAAGGAAGCTTCTTCAGACCCTAGATGGGTAGTAGCAATGGAAAAAGAATTCCTTGCTCAGGAAAATTACAGAACATGGGATCTTGTTGATCTGCCTTTTGGCAAGAAACCAATTGGTTCTAAGTGGTATACAAGGTTATTAAGCGTTTTCTAATTCGCAATACGCAAGTGCACGTGTCGCTTATCAAGTAATAAAGAGGAGAGTAAGAGTATTGTCCTACGAGGAACTAGGCCTCTAGCGATCGACGAATGTAGTCCTAAATATATGGGTCAAACTAAAGTAATCGAATGTGGACTTAAAATAATAAAGTTAAGGAAATGCTAAACTAAGCTATGCGCTAAGCTACACGTCAAGTGATATGACAGTGAGGATAGGGTCATGACTTCGTTATTCTAGCATATGATCATTTCGTTTACTCTAATCTAGTTGTTCATTAGATGTATAGGTCATTAGTCAAGAATCCTTAAGCTATATCTTAGCCCCTCTCAAATCTAAGGTAAAATTCGCTAGACGTTATCTCAACACATCTCTACGAGATGTTAACGTAACCAGTGAGTGTTGCGCACGGTGGTTCCCCTTAAATGACTACCAAAGTCACGCAAGCAGTTTCTCGACCTTGCGTTCAAATCAAGGTGAGGGTTGCCTAAGTCACTGTAGACGTTGGCTTCCGGAGGTTTGAGTTGAAGCCACAGGGATTGGGCACTGTCGGCTGGTGCGGCTTGAGGAGTTTTCACCTAATTGATCCCTTACTAGGAAGGTTTGGATAAGGCTTGGTCTTCAAACAGAGTTCCGTACTTGAGAGCTTGGTTATGTGGCGGGAAGGTCGCATCAGCTGCTAGCACCCGTCACCCCCGTATTGGATATGATCTCTACTTTCGAAGGTTTCGTCTATGAGATAATCTTGGCTTCCAATTGTGTTGTCTTGTTATGTGCTTTACATGACAAGTTAGGAAAAAACAGGGAATATACAAAATTTTGATCGAACCGCTTAACGGTTGCCTAAGTACTTGTGGAGTTCAAGATTAGGCCAAGCGTAGTTCAGATTATGGTTGAACCTTCTAGTAAGATTTCCTACATACCCGAGCGGATCAGACCAAGTGTACTTCTGAAATTAGGAAGTCTCCGTCTATATCAGTTTTAAGATTAGTTGACTTCTGATCGGATTAAGTCGGGCTCTAAAAGTCAATGTAAGTTTAAATCCATCTATTTTATGGATTTTTTGAATTTTATAAACATCAGTGTGAATTTCATCGGTTTCTATCAATTTATTCACCTTAGTGTGAATTTTGAACAAAATCAATTATTTTCTTAAGGATTTTGTCAATTTTAGAATTTGATGGTTTATTTTCCTAAGACTGGATCTATTCTACCATTTTTTCTTAGTCTAGCTAAGTGTAGCTAACATTTCAACTTAAGGGGTCTAAGGCACCCAAAAATATTTTCTAATTGATTAAATATTTCTAATTTATTTAACAAATAGTAAACTGATTTTTTTTATTTTTTTTTGGGTATGGATGAATCAAGCAAGTTAGTTCACCTAGAAATGAACTAATTGAGTTTTATTCATAGAAATATGTTTAAGCTTGTTATCAGTTTCACACATGCATTAACTGATCTGATTATGCCCAGTAACATAAGGATTGCTAATCTAACAAGCTGGTGGGAAAGCATAAGATATGACTGATATCTTGTAAGAACCCAAAAAATTTCGTAAAATTTAATTTTACGATAATTAACGTGAATAGTAAATTGTCGCTTGCTATAATTGATTTTGCAGAGTTATAAGACTTTTTTGAAGATATAATAGTAAAAGAATGTAAAATATAGATGAAATACAACCCTAATACGTAAATATAGGAAAAGAAGATCTTAATACGAAAATATTGTATTTATACGAAAATGACCTAAATCTAATTTTGGCACTTATTTTTATTTATGTCAATTTCAACTCCACCTAAATTAGATTATTATTCACTAATTATCCATTAAATATCCACTAAATATCCACTTATTTTTCACTTAACTATTTTAATCAATTTAGTTCCCTATAAATACAAGCTTTCTTCTTCTTAAAAAACTTTTTACAAACATGAAAACACTCCTTATCAAGCAAGAGAAAAGATAAACAAGAGAAGAAAAGAAGGAGATTTTGAGGAGAAGAAGAGAAGTTAGGATTACAAGGTGACGAGGATCGTTCTCCATTAATAAGAGAAGGTAAACTTTTTGTTTAGAAATTTTGTGAAAAATCATACGCTCTGAGGTAAATTCTGATTTTGATATATATTGAAGCCTTATATGACTAATTTCTAATGAAATTAATGGATCATGATTTGAAGTTGTGAATCTCAAAATATACATAAAAAAGCGGATATATTAATCTATAAAAACTGGTTATAAGGATCATTTTGTGACTTGATCTTGAATTACACAAAAAGATTTAGAAAACAAGCCTTATATCAATGAAAAAGTCTTGAAGTTTAGTTTTCAGAATAGTTTAAAAATCTAGATTTGGAGTTGTATGTAAGAAGTTATGAGTTGATTAGTGAAGAAAAGTCAAACTGTTTAATCTAGCAGAAAATATAAAATTGAACGAATAAACTGTTATTAGTGGTAAGGTTTCATGATAGAAGCTTTAATTCAATGGAAAGATTATGAAGTCTAGTTTATGTAAAATTTTAAGAAATAGTTTTTGAAATTGTACACGAGAAGTTAAAGACTTAAACGTGTCGAAGAATCATGTTGTACAAAATCCGAAAATGAACCGTTTTGACCCCGAAAAAACTCCAAATATTCACAAACACTTTTGATGATGATAAGTACATACAATTATCATCATGGACTATCAAAAACTTTTCTCAAAGCTTGACATCAGCACATAATATTACTATGACGGTTTTTCAAGAAGTACGAACAAACATATTTAATTCCATAACGTAAACAATCATTCACAGGGGTGTGTCTTAATACACGTATCCTATTATATTATAGGACTTGGAGACGCTGCTCATTGTCACTTAAGGACGAGGCTGAGCATGTGCATGTGAAGAACTGTGGTAAAAGGTACCGTTTAGATTTATTGTGTGTGGCGATACTTCTTATTATACCGTGAGTATAATAATATGCATTGGAATCTTTGGACGTAGTCACTAAATGTGGCTGGCATAAAATACTGCTTGTAACTGTTGTATGCTATGTGTTAAATATTGAGTGTTGTGGAGTGTTGTTGCATGGTGTGTGTTATGCCTTGCTTGCTGGTATAATTAGGATGAATGTATGAAAAACGTGTAAATTCATAAACTGGTGCGATAACTCCGTGATATAAAACACAAAGAGCATTGTGTCTGTCACATGTGTTATATAGTGACTTGGTGCGTTGTGTCAAACTGATAGGTCATAGATTAGGAAACATCTATGCAGTAGATTTCAACTTATCACAGTCTGCACAACCTACATGCTTTTACACTAAGGATGCAGATGACACAAATTGACTATGGCATAAGAGGTTAGCACATTTAAACTTTAAAATAATGGTAAAATTATCCTCAGGAAAATTAGTAAGAGGTCTTCCTCAAGTTAAGTTCAGGAAGGACAAATTATGCAGACCTTGTCAAGAACAAAAGCAGACTAGAGCAAGTTTCAAACCTGTTAACCAAACAGAGACCATAAGAGTTCTCGAACTACAACACTTGGATCTGTTTGGACCAGTAGATGTAGAGAGCTAGAGCAAGAAGAAATACACACTAGTAATTATAGATGATTACTCGAGATATACTTGGGTAATCTTCCTGCACAAGAAAAGTTAAACTTGTAGTCTACTAACTAGGTTCCTTAGACAAGTACAAAATGAAAGGGGTTTAGATATGGTAATAATTAAGAGTGATCATGGCACAGAATTTGATCAATCAAGGATTGACAAACACTGTGATGATCATGGCATCAAGCACAACTTTTGTGCACATAGAACACCACAACAAAATGGTGTTGCAGAAAAGAAAAACAAAACCCTCATTTGATCAATCAGGGGTTGACAAACAATGCTCTCTGATGCAGACCTTTTGAAAGAGCTTCTGTGCTGAAGCAGTAAACACTATCTGTTATGTGCAAAATAGATGCCTCATAAACAAATAGCATAACAGGACACCATATGAAATATGGAAAGGAAAGACACCAACTGTCAAGTACTTTCATGCATTTGAGTGTAAATGTTATGTTCATAATAATGATAAACAACACTTAGGGAAATTTGACCCTATATAAAATGAGGGAATATTTCTAGGGTATTCCACATGCAGCAAAGCCTTCAGAGTCTTCAACAAGGAAACACAAACTGTAGAAGAGTCAGTTCATGTTTCTTTTGATGAATCTAAGTCATCTATACGTACTGCTGATGTTCTTGATGAGAAATGTGCATGTATAGATGATGAACAGGATACAGACGGGGAAAATGGCCCTGCAGTAAAGACTGAGTCGTCTGCAGTGCCTGAAGGCAAAGAAAATGCAGAAAACCCACAACAAGATATAACAGAGCAAAAGCTGGAAGAAACTGTCCTTGACCGGCATGAGGACAAAGGCAGATGGATCAACGTATACACTGTGAAGGACATAATTGGGGACAAGGATGCCCCAGTGCAGACGAGGAGAGCAACCACAAAGGAGTGCCTGTCTGCTTGCTTCATATGAGAAATGGAGCCTAAGAGAATCAATCAAGCTCTCAATGATCCTAACTAGATAGATGTCATGCAGGAAGAACTGAATGAGTTCAAAAGAAATCAAGTATGGTATCTTGTGCCAAGACCAAAGAACTATCCAGTTGTTGGCTACAAGTAGGTCTTCAGGAACAAATCTGATGAAAATGGAATCATCATCAGAAACAAGGCTAGACTGGTGGCCAAAGGGTACTCTCAAGAAGAAAGGATCGATTTTGATGAGACCTATGCCCCAGTCGCAAGATTGGAAGCCATACGAATGTTCCCAGCGTATGCTGGAAGATGGATGTCGAAAGTGGTTTTGTCAATGGAAAGCTACAGGAGGAAGTTTATGTCGAGTAGCCTCCTGGATTTGAAGATTTTGAACATCTAATATGTTTACAGGTTAGACAAAGCCCTTTATGGCTTGAAACAAGCTCCAAGAGCGTGGTATGAAACTCTTTCTACCTTTCTCTCTAATAATGGCTTTCAAAGAGGGAAAGTAGATACCACACTGTTTCTCAAGAAACACAAAGAGCATACCTTATTAGTGCAAATATACGTAGATGACATCATCTTTGGTTGCATTAACAGCAAATTATGCGAAAGGTTTGCTCCACTAATGAAATCTAAATTTCAAATGAGTCTCATGGGTTAATTAAAATACTTTCTAGGTCTGCAAGTGAAACAGTTAAGTAAAGGAATATTCATGAACCAATCAAAATACTTAACCAATGTAATTAAAAAGTTTGGTCTACAAAACTCAACTCCAACAAAAACCCCCATGAGCTCTACTGCTAAAATTGATAAAGACGAAAAAAAAAGTATAGATCAAACATTATATAGAGGAATAATAGGATCTTTACCTTACTACAAGTAGGCCAGATATCCAGTACTCTGTTTGTGTTTGTGCTAGGTATCAATCTGATCATAAGCAATCCCACTACACTGTAGTCAAGAGAATCCTGAGATATCTCAAAGGAACTCTTAACCTTGGTATATGGTATCCAAAGGACTCAGTTGTACTAACTGGTTATTCAGATGCAGACTTTGCAGACTGCGGAGTTGACAGGAAAAGCACAAGTGGTACATGTCAATTTTTAGGTGAAAGGTTGATTTCTTGGTTCAGCAAGAAGCAAACCACTGTCTCAACCTCTACTGCAAAAGCAGAACACATAGCTGCAGGAAGCTGTGCTGCACAGGTACTTTGGATAAGGTATTAGCTCGTAGACTATGGGCTAACATTTTCAAAAACAAACATACATTGTGATAATACGTCTGCAATGGCTATTTCTGAAAATCTTATTTTTCATTCAAGGACCAAGCACATTGATGTCAGATATCATTTTATCAGAGATCATGTGCAGAAGGGTCATATAAAATTGGAATATATTCCAACAGAAAAACAAATTGCAGACATTTTTACTAAACCCTTAGATGAAAACAAATTTATCATGTTTAGAGGAGAGCTGGGTATGATAGATTTGAATAAATAAAATGGTCATATATACTATTCTACTGCTCTACTGCAGGTGTAGAAGTAGACGAGTAGGTTAATTGAAATGGGTTTAATGTTTTTATAGGATGGAGAAGAGTAACATTGTTCTACTGCTCTACTACAGTTGTAGAAGCTGACGAGTAGGTTATTTGAAATGGGTTAAATATTTTCAAAGGATGAAGAAGAGTAACATTGCTCTACTGCTCTATTGCATGTGTAGATATAGACGAGCAAGTTACTTGAAACGAACTCAGTAATTTTCAAGTAATGCAAACGAGTGATTTTCCTCTACTGCTCTACTGCACAAGCCATGCAGACTAGAGACAAATGTCACTCTATGGTTACAATGTCCTTGATTTTCGCAACGGGCAGAATAATTCTGAAAAACTGTGTAATGGTTATTTTTTGGTTTTCAACGATAAAAATACACAGTAACTATAAAAGGAGAGAGAATTACTATAGATTTTTTCTCTTAATTCTCTTTGATTGCTCTCAAACTCTCACTGAATTTTTCTCGCGAACTCACACTTTCGAACTAAATGGCCAACAAACCCATATCTTCCACACCCTCAAAATCACAATGGACACCAATGAGCGCTACTATGAAGGAACTGTTGACGGGGGTCGTTATACACTTCGAGACTTTATTGCATGAGTCCAAGAGGTGAAGAAAGTGCCGGAATGCATCCAAGAAGTAGGATTGAAATATCTGTGCGAAACCACTAGTTACATCTTTGATGAGGAGGTCATGTAATTCATAGAAAAGGTTAGGGTTTCGAGCAATTTACAGGAGATCATGTGTGTTATCCTGATGAGGCATAAGGTCAACTGGGCAAGTCTACTAATGCATCAATTAGCAACTGGAGTAGAGGCCAAGCAGCCCCTCTACGGCAGGGTTCTCATTATCATTCTGAAGAACAAGTCGAAGCTCTCTGCCGCTCAGGGAAGGTCATGGACCATTTCCAAGTAAATCGACATAAAGAAGATTGGAAGGTTACCAGTAAGCTTGGCAAAGGCAAGGAAAGCCACTATAGCACAACCACAACCACCACCAAAGCCTGTAGAGCAGCAGAGGGCTGAAGAGCCCAGAAAAAGGCGGCTCCAAAGGCTGTTAAGCCTCGAAAGAGAAAGTTGATTCTCCAATCTTCTGAGGAATCGGAAGAGCCAACTCGAAGAAGGGTCACAAGAGACGTCACTGAGGATGAAGAAGCAAGCGCAGACGTGCAGATCACCACTGCACTTGCAATAGTGCAGATGGGTGATGTACCTGCAGATGTGCAGACTGAAGAAGCAAGTGGAAACCAGCAAATCACAGAATCAATTGCTGCTGTTGAGGAAGGTATGTCCTCAAGGAAGCTGTCTCCCAAGATTCCAGAAGTGGCAGCTCTGCACGACTCCGTTGTGGCTTTGGAGTTAATAAGGGGAGGAGCAGACGAAGAGCTGTAGCAGTTCATCTTAGCTTCAATGATGAGCTTCGAGAAAACTCGAGAAGGCCCTCGAGAAGCATTTTGAAAAGAAATGGCAGCAAAGGGATTCACAAAAAAGGAAATCGAAGACATAGAAACAGTGCTTTGAAACCTTGATGCCTCAATCCCACAAGAAGTCCCTACAGCAACAGCTAGCATCACAATCAATGAGATCACAGCAGACGAGTCAACTATAACAGTTACAACAGTCACTACAAATCAACCATCAATAATAACAGCTTTGGCCCTCGTTCCATATGATGATGATGATGAGCCTGAAATAGTCAAAAGACTACTGAAGAAATCGAGACAGAAGAAGAAACTCCTGAGCAGAAGAAGAGATTTGAAGAACATCTTAAATTTGTTGAGCAGCTGAAGGAGAAAGCCCAAAAACACAGACCAAAGACTGATGCTCTCCTGGGAAAGCCTCAGAAAGAGGCAATGCTATAGGAATTCCCCAAACAACACAAACTCAGGAAGAAAAGGGCAATCGTAAGCAGCATACCTGAGCCAACTCTCAGAGCAAAAGAGGAAGAGCTTGCAGAAGAGTGGAGAAGATGGATGAAGCCTTTGCAGTAGATGCAGAACAGATCCACAAGAAGGTTGCATTGCAAAGGACCAGTCTACAGATCACGCAGCAGCAGACTGCTATGCAGACTAGGCCGCAGAAGACAACAGCTCCTATGCTGCCTCCAGCTGCTCCTCCCAAGAGAAGGAAGACCACAAGGAGCAACAGACTAAAGCTTATTCCATCAGGACCTAGACAACTGTTCACTGTTCATACTGATGGATCCAAGACACTAATGGGAGACATCACATGCATGACAGAAGGAGAGATTGAACAAATGGTCCTACTACAACAACAAACTGCTCAAACGAAGAAGAGGCCATCAGAGCCTTACATACTCTTCAGTGAAGTATTGGAGTGGAAGGACTCTTCACTGAAGACGGATAAACACAGACAAGCTCAACTACACCTAGTTGAGTTTGTTCACTCATAAGAAGTACGGCTAGAGCTGAAAAGGATCATTGACAAGTATGTTCGAGCAGCAATACTGGAAATCCAGGAGTATTTGTTCAGACCACAAGTTGGCAGACCACAGTCTCCTGGAGGTTGGGATGATGGTGGTGATGAAGATCAAGGTGAAGACAACCACATTGACGAAGCGTTGATTGACGAAGTTGCAAGGGAAGAAGTTCCCCAGTAGATGCAGAAGGACACTGAGATACAGACTGGCCAAGCTACCGCAGCAGAGCCAACAATGGAAGAAATTACAGCAAAGGAGGTAGTAGTTGCAGTAGAGCAGACTACTGAGGTCAAGGAGTAGATTATCTCAGTGTCTGCAGCAAAGATGGAGGATCTCACTGTTGAGACGCCCGTGGATGAGGCAGAGTTACAAACTATTTCATCCGCTGCAGTTGAGGACACAGAAGAAGAGGTTCAAACTACCATAGTTCCCACAGTTGATACAGCAGAGCAGACTGAAACTGTTACTGCAGCAAAGAGTGCAGCTGAAGAGACTGCAGGAAAAGGTGCAGCAGAAAGAAGTGGTGGACAAAGGTCTCAGGGGGAGAGACAGCCACAACGGTCTGTAGCAGAGCAAAGGAGAACTGTAGCAGAGGGGACAAGCAGCGAAAGAGTAGCAAATTAGTCTACGCCTGTAGCAGAGGATCTAAGCAGCAGGAGTACACTAGAACATCACAGGAGTTCTTGAGAGCAATAGAGGAGGAGGAAACCAAAGCACAAACGACCAAAGGTGCTGCAACAGGATTATCCTTCCAAGAGAGAACAGAGGGATTAATCCTTAGGAAAATATAAGTCCTCTTATGTTTGTTATAATTTCTTTTCTAAAAAAGAATTATTGAAAAGTGATCTTACTGTTAGAATTTCTTAGGAGTTTTGTTTGCGTCAATTTAGGGGGAGATTGATATGAATGTGCAATCCCTCCGTTTGTATAAAAATTGATGAACAAAACTTAAGAAGAAATTATACATGTAATCGATGCTTAGGCTGTAATCGTTAGTTAGGTAATTGCAGAGTAGGGCCAGAGGTCGTGCAACAGAGGCATGCAGACGAGGGCTATGCAGACTATATGAGGCTACAAAATTATATGCCAAAGATGAGATGCATACGGCAACAAAAATGTCTAAGAGTTCTCATGATTTAGGAACATTCCGTTAATTCAAGGCTAGTTTTAGCAGCAAAGTGAAGTGAGTCATATCGTAGTGCAAGTATTCAAGCTGAATGACAGAAGATTGAGTGCAGTGCTGGGTGCAGACGAGGCTACACTAACAGGCTGAGTAGATGAGGTATGGAAGCTGTTGATTGGGAGCTAAGTTGCAGCAGACTGGCTGCATTACTTGATGCAAGTGAAGTTGTAGAAAGGCTGGATATGAAGACTTTGCAGCAGAGCTCATGTAGCCGAGGCTGCAGCAGAGGCTGTGCAGTAGACCTGGTACATGAGTGTGGTTGCAGTATAAGTTGCGTTGGAATGGAAAGGAACAAGGAAGGGGTAAAAAACGAGAAGTTGAGACAATGGTGATGTGTACATGATCAGAAAAGGTGAAGACAGATCAGTCTATTGTAGTAGAGGTCAAAGCTGTCACTATCTGATCGTACAGTCACGGGTTCTGGTTCCCTGAGCCTATAAAAGGGAAGACACAGTGCAAAGTAGAAAGAGAGAGGACGAGTCTGAGAAAATTTTATCATTTGAGAGCTTTCAAAGAAAGAGAAGTCTTGGAGACTCGCTATACATGATCTGAATTAAAGATTCAGGATTTTTGAACAAGATTACTAGTCTGCAAGTGAAGAACAGCAAATACAGCAGAGCACTACAAAATCTAGGTTCTTCATCCTTTAATAAGAAGAGTTTTGTTGTAAAGGGGTTTTCTTGTAAGGCAGAAATAAGAAGATAGTGAACCTCCTTTGGACTTGGCTACACTGGTCACCAAGGGATGACTGAACTAACTCCTGTTACTTGTTGGTAACAGGTGTCTGAACCAGTATAAATCTTGTGTCATTTATATTTCTGCACTATCCTTCATTTCTAAACTGTTAGCTAGATCTCAAAAGGTCCAAAGAGACAAACTTTTCAAAGTTAAAATCTCAACTGCAAAACTTCCGCTAACTACAGCAGACTTAGGTAGTGCAGTCTAACCAATAGTTTTGTTGTGATGCCTGATAAAATTTTTTAGATAACCTATTCAGTCCCCCACCCTCCAAGGTTATTTCTGAGACTTTCAGACCGATACCACAAAATTTGGCCAATTGTTAATTCATCCAAGTTCATGATTTTGGAAACTACATGTTCAACCATTCCTTTCCTTAATAGCTTGATGCTCTCCCAGAGTTGCGAATTCTCGTTTTGCGTAACAACAGCTTCCACGTGTTATATCTGGCTCAGAAATCGAGCATCCATTCCCTGAATTGCGAATAGCTGATTTTTCGAAAAATAAATTTCATGGTCCTGTTCCCAGACAATACATGGAAGATTTTAAAGGAATGCAGCATGCTGATGAACCTTCTGAACCTTCGCAGTACATGAATGTAACCAATACGGATTCTGAATCCTATTACCAAGACTCCATTGTCTTGGTCTATAAAGACTTGATGCATCGTTTCCAGGGAATCCTGACGACGTTTGCTACTCTTGACTTGTCAAATAACGAATTTGATGGCGAGATTCCAGATTCGATTGGAAATGTGATATCACTCAAAGGTCTCAACCTTTCCCATAACCACCTCACTGGTCCAATACCTCTATCAGTGTGCAATCTAACCGGAATCGAATCTCCGGACCTCTCTTGCAACATGCTCAACAGCGCGATCCCCCCACAGATCACTTGCTTGTCCTCTTTGTCGTGGTTCAATGTTTCAGAGAACCAATTGGTCGGACGCATAACCCAGGGGAAGCAGTTCAACACATTTCAAAACAATTCATTCATCAGAAATCCAGGGTTATGTGGCTTTCCCTTGCCAGATTGTGGAGGGCAGAAAGAGCCTCCTAGTCCATCTACCTCATCAGCAACCCCCCGCCCCAGAATGGTTACAGGAGTACGGAGCTTTTCGAAAGGCAAGCTGTCTTGATGGGATATGGGACTGGAGTAGTCTTCGGGCTCATCGGAGGATACTATCTGCACTTACTGGGAAAACCTCTATGTCTGTTGCGACTAATATACAAAGCAGAGTTCATGTTGATGGAATGGAAAAGGAAGCTTGTAAGGAGGAACCGAATGAAGAAAAGAACTACACGAAATGGATAGGTGAAGCTTCACAACCTCGTTGTCGACATTGCCGAGCTTCTTTCACATTATGTTTGTTGCATTTTCTTTGTATTATTTCTTTCTCCTGCAATGATTTTCTTTCTTCCTTCACTTTGTGCTTTTTTAGCAGAAAGTGGAGCTGGTCGATGACACTTAGCAGCAGTGAAAAAACGGATGGTATCTGTTCGTCCATGGAAGATGCAACATAAATTACAGCATCTGTTGAGGTCCTGTTACTGTCTCCTCATTCTGGTTTGTATGCTTTTAGTTGTTTCAAGTTTATATATCTCATGATTGGGCCTAATGGAAAACTTGTCAAGAGCTGGTTGTTGAATATTATCTACAATGTTAACCCGTGTGTTATTAAAATTAATATCATAATATATTAAAATTGATGGGTTTTTTTTTTATTGATTTCAACATTTTTGAACAACTTGATTTAAGTAACAATTAACTTTACGTGAATTGTTTATATTAGTCCTCAAGCTGGACTAGTAGATTGAATTCCAAGATAGAAATAAAAAAATCTAGTGTAAAACTCGATTTATAAAATAAAATAGAGTATTTGTCTGTACATTAATATATGAGAACAAAAAAAAAAAAAAAACAATTATGAAAATATATATCTGCACAAACAATTAGTTGTTTTGCAATTAAAATAACATATACTTCATATTTTGACTAGATTAGTGTTGTGATAATGTAACGCCCCAAGATTTCATGTCCAATACCTGCTTGACACGTGGCGTTACCGTCGCTCTAAAGTTTATTCAAAACAAGACGACAAGATTACAGGGGATTTAAGTATCAGAAACATAGGAATTCAAGAAAATATCCAACTTACATTGTCTTTATTACATGAAAACCAAATAACAGGAAATGTAAAGGGAAACGTTCTATAGT
>JAOVYX010000131.1:0-13927 GCA_035668315.1 Drosera spatulata | reverse complement strand
CATTTAACTCCATATTTATAGAGTGAAGTGGGTGCTCTTAAATATAAATTTGACGTGCTTACGACGGCACGCATCATATTCCTTGAATAGCCTTGGTGGTTTTGTTTGAGTCATTGCATTCCAGTATAATTCTCTGAGTCAACATCACGGATGAGAACTAGCTAGGGAGGATGAACATCCCCCATCCTCTTTGCATGCATGCAGCGGC
This sequence comes from Drosera spatulata, assembly GCA_035668315.1. Taxonomy (NCBI): domain Eukaryota; kingdom Viridiplantae; phylum Streptophyta; class Magnoliopsida; order Caryophyllales; family Droseraceae; genus Drosera; species Drosera spatulata. The sequence goes on along the minus strand of JAOVYX010000131.1, from coordinate 13,719 downwards.
TTCTACGCCGTAGTGACGGGGCCACGGGTTGCTCTCTGTAAGGAGGCCCAAATCATCTCAATGCTGACAAACAATACCACATTGAATGCACACAAGTGGTGCAAGGCGACGCACAAAGTAAGCAGGTGCGAATATACAAAATCTATTGGATAATCCGGCTGACAATTGACACTTTATATCTATACTCTGAGTCGATCATATCCTTGGAGTTGTCGCTGCGTTTGAATCAAGTTATGAACCCTAAATAAATACAAAGAAAATGAATGACTCTTAAAAGCAATACGAAGACATATAAGGCAATAAGAAGCGATGCTGTTTGATATGGCGTCCATATTTTCCTATATATAAAAATGTTTTAGCGACTTTCGATGGTCGTCATAACCCTTAACGGAACTTCCCTGTAATTGGGATTCATACATTGGAGATTGCTGAGCTTCATTAGCTCACAGTTATGTTTTTCAATTGCAGGTATGCCCCCAACAGTACCTGAAGGCTCTTAGTGTGAGATTGTATGCATATAGATGATCTCACGTATTTTTGGATGTAATAGCAGATTAGAGGATCTATCTTGTTTAATGTAATAATCGGTCTGGATGGTCTTCGCATCGATGCTGTAATTAAAACAGGTATTTTAGAATGTAAGCTATGAATGTAGCTACTATTTATAGTTTTCTTGACATTTATACCCCTAAACCCATTCGGTTTGTTTGACCTTGTCACGGATCGGGTCCGTGAAGGCATAACGCTCACGTGTCTTCGGGCACGAAAATCCGGGGACGTTACACTTTTTTAGTTCTCAAAACATGTAAACTGTCATCTCAACAAACTCAGAGAGAGGAGACAGAGAACCAGATTTGGTGAGTGAAAGTGAAAGGAAGAAAATGATTCATTAATCAGCTTGTTACAAAGCCAAGGAGGTATATATATTCCTGAAGCATATGACACAGCTGGAAACAAGTCCAAACCACGTGGACAACACAATGCGAGCTAAGAGAATGAAAACACAAGGCTTTGTACAATACAAGAGATAAGCAGATATAAAGTGTAACATGTAACATATCCACACTCACACCCCCCACAAGCTGGAGGATCAAGAGAAGTCATCCCCAGTTTGGACAGCAGCTTATGGTGTTGATGAGCAGGCTACAGACCTGTAGGTAAATAAGAAAGTTGCAAAAGACCGTCAAGGACTTTGTCACGTGTGAAATGATAATCAATCTCGATGTATTGAGTACGATCGTGAAAGACACGATTACGAGCGATATATAGAGCAGATTGATTGTCACAAGAAAGAGACATGGGACGAAGGTCACAAACTCCCAACTCCTCAACCAATCTAACCAGCCAAGCAACCTCTGAGGCAGCCTAAGACATGGCTCGATTCTCAGCCTCAGAGGAAGACTTGGAAACAATGATATGTTTCTTAGATCGCCAACTAATAGGAGACTTACCAAGGAGAAGAATAAAACCAGTCACTGACCTTCGTGTAAAAGGGCAAGTAGCCCAATCAGAATCAGAAAAAGCATGTAACCTCAAATATTGATCTACCCTTAAGAGAATACCCTAACCTGTAGTGCCTTTCACATAACGAATTACATGGAATAAAGCATCCAAGTGTTGTCGAGAGGGTTGCTGCATAAACTGACTAAGAGTCTGAACCACATAAGACAGGTCACGCTTGGTATTTGTCAGAAATTTCAGCTTTCCAAGAAGCACACGATAAGGGGAAGGATCATCAAGCAAACAACCAACATCAACAGCAGGTTTCCGATGTAAAGGCAAAAGGGTACTAATAGGGGGCAAAGTAAGTAATGTGCCTGGGTAAAAGGACTAGGCTGATTGAACTAACTCAGCCGAGTATTTTCTCTGGGTGAGAGCAATCCTAGCAGAGGAAGAAGTAACCTCGAACCAGGAAATAGTGAAAGATACCCAGATTTTTAATACTGAAAGTGGAATGCAAAAAAGATTTGACCTGATAAATCCTTTCAACATCAGACCCACTTATCAAAATATCATCCACATATACAGCCAACACAATAATCAATCAAGCACGATGTCTCAGAAAAAGGAATAATCATTTTTGGATTAATCGAAGCTTTGAGCACATAAAGCTTGAGACAACTTCTCAAACCATTGTCTAGATGCCTATTTGAGGCCATATAGGGACTTTCTGAGTGTGCACACTTGATGTAAGGGGTTGGAAAAACCAGGAGGAACATGCATATAAACATCCACATAGAGATCACCATGGAGGAATGCATTATTGACATCCAACTGGTATAATGGCCAGTGCTTAGAAGCAGCTAAGGCTATGATAGTATGAATAATAGCCATTTTTATAATAGGAGAAAATGTCACCTGATAATCAATTCGTTCCTTTTGGTTATAACCAATAGCCACAAGCCTGGCTTAATACCTTTCAAAGACCCATCTGACTTGAGCTTAACCTTATACACCCACTTGGAGCCTATTAGTCTCTTCCCAGGAGGAAGGTCTACCAAGTCCCAGGTATAGTTTGCTTCGAGTGCGGCAAATTCTTTGTCCATGGCCTTAACCCAATTAGGGTCCTTAGAGGCAACAGAGTAAGAAATAGGGTCAGTAATTTCAGACAATTGCTGGATGTGATTCTGTGCAGTAAGGGCCAAGGATTGGAAAGAAATGAGGGTATACCAGCGACCATCCCTAAGGGGACATTGATAGTCAGTAAGGTACTTTGGAGGATGATGTGTTTTGGTAGGTCTTTGTGGTATTGGAGAAGGCTCATGAACTAGTGGAGAAGAATTTTATGGAGAAGAAAAATGAGATAAAGGAGAATTTTGTGGTGGTGAAGTAGAAGAGGAAAAATGAGTCACAGGGGAAGAAGGAGGAGAACCACAGGACTGAGAAATAGGATGTAAGGAAATGGAAGTAGGGAAAAATAAGATGTCAGGAAACAAAGTGGGTAAAGAAACATTGGAAGAAGTGTCGGAGATATGATGAAATGGGAAGATACACTCATAAAAAGTAACATCCCTGGACTCAAACATGTGATGAGAGAGAAGATCAAGAACTTTGTAGGCCTTTTAGGATTATGAATACCCATGAAAAACACAGGGCAGAGTCCTAGGTATGAACTTTGTCCTGTTTCTGGAAGGGGTAGAAGTGAAACACAAATACCCGAAAGTCTTCATGTGATCATAAGATGGAGGACAATAATATAACAACTCATAGGGGGATTTGAAGATAAGAATTGCAGAAGGTAATCTATTAATGATATAAGTGGCAACCAGAATACACTCTCCCCAGTATTTGAGAGAACTTAGCTTTAAAAAACAAAGCCCTAGCAGTCTCCAAAAGGTGTTTGTGCTTTCTCTCAACAATCCCATTTTGTTGAGGAGTAGCCACACAAGTGGTCTGATGGTGAATACCCTTAGCAAGATAAAAAGATATGGAAACAAAATCACAAAATTCAATACCAGTATCAGACATGATGGTATGCACGTAAGTGTAAAACTGATTCTCCACAAAAGTGATGAAGGATTTCAACATGACAACGACATTACTTTTGTGAGAAAGTAGATGACACCGTGCGGCACGAGAAAAATCATCCACTATACTCAGGAAATATTTATGATCATGGGTAGTAGAAAGATAAAATGGACCCCAAATATCCGTATGTAATAGCTCAAAGGCACGAGATATTTTGATGGTGCTATGAGGAAAAGGCTTTTTGTGTTGTTTAGCTTGAGGACATATAAAGCAAATAGAAGAAGAAGCAGGACAAGAAGAAAGAAACGGAATATGTTTCATTTTCCCAACAGAAACATGCCCCAATCTACAGTGCCACAACTCAAAAGTAGACAATCTTACTTGAGACTTATTCACAGAAGGTAAAGCAACATGTGAATGACCATCAGAGGGAAACAAAGTAGCACATGTAGAAGGAGAAGATATGTACAAACCACTATGTTGACTACCAAGAACCAAGACTTTCTCCATGTGAGGGACTTGAAGGAGGAATTTTTGGGAAGTAAAAATCACATTAGCAGAGAGTTGTGAGGCCAGTTTACTAGCGGATAGTAGATTAAAATGAAAGTTCGGTACATGCAGGACTTGATTCACTGTGAGTTCAGAATTGAGACACACAATCCCATTATGCTTCACCTCAACGAAATGGCCATTAGGCATAGTAATATGGTGAGGTCAAGGCAAGACCACATAAGTCTTGAAAAGACTTAAGTGAGGGGTCATATGATCACTGGAGCCACTGTACACTATCCAATCAGTAGCAGCAAAAAAGAAAAGGAGGCCATATGATATACCTACCATCATTGAAGCAGCACAGGAAGCAAATCCAGGCTGATTCTTAGGAGAATGAATCTGATTCAGCAAAGCCATCAACTGATTCAACTGCACATGATTTATCCTAGAAATGATATCCTGAGTCACATTTGAAGAATTTCCAAACACAGCTGCGCTAAGAGAAGAGTCGGTAGAAGCTTGAGGATGGACATCAGCTGCAACAGCTCGTCTAGATCTATTATAACCTGGTGGAAACCCATGCAGCTTATAACACATGTCAATAGTGTGTTCAGATTTCTTGCAATAGTTGCAGAACAACGGAGACCGCTTAGGAGCAGTAGGAGGAGTGAAATTAGGCATATTTTCTTGTTCATTTCTCACTGGACCTCTATCCCCAGAACCATAGGAATTGGGAAAACGAGATTGAGAAGCAAAAGCTACAATATCAACTTAGATAGAAGAAGGATTGTGCAAATCTCGTTGTTTTTCTTCCTGGAGCAGCAACTGATAAGCTTGAGAAATGGAAGGAAGAGGAGTCATCATGAGAATAGTACCTCGCACGACTTGATAGGAGTCATTGAGTCCCATCAAAAACTGCATCTACCGCTGATTCTGAAAAATCAAGCTAATAGCAGCAGCAGATCTACAAGTGCATGAAGGCAGAATCACCATGGCAAAGTACTCATCCCATAACTTCTTCAGTTTAGTAAAGTACGAAGAAACAGACATGCTTCCTTATTAGATTTAGCACAGATCTCGTTGGATCTGATAGATCCTGGCACCATTGGCCTGTCCAAAGCGCTCCTCTTGTTCAGTCCAGATCTCATGCGTGGTTGTGCAATAGACCACGATCTCATGCGTGGTTGTGCAATAGTCCAGATTTAGATGCATGTGGTGGAATCAATGGAAGATCAGATCGAGATGGAAAAACCTCAGACTGTGTCATGATTCGATTGAATACAAAGGAAGGATCAAAGAGAAAGGAAAGGAAGAAGGTTCTCTAGCTCTGATACCATGTAAACTGTCATGGAATAACAGAAACCGCCATGGATGAGCAGTTGAAGCTCTCAACAAACTCAAAGAGAGGAGACAGAGAACCAAATCTGGTGAGAGAAAGTGAAAGGAAAAAAAGGATTCATTAACCAGCTTGTTACAAAGCCAAGGAGCTATATATACTCCTGAAGCATATGGCACATCTGAAAACAAGTCCAAACCATGTGGACATCTCAGTGCCAGTTAAGAGAATGAAAATACAAGGCTTTGTAAGCAAATATAAAGTGTGACATGTAACATACCCACACTCACAAAACACACCAATCAATTTCAAACAAAATAAAAATCTCAACATTTAGTAGCGAAGTCAAAATCCCAAAGAAATTCCAAGAGAAAGTAACTCTCAAAAACCCATAGTGGCTTCGAGTGATTGGGAAGGTTTATGAAGAAGCATACTATTTTCAGGAAAAAATCGGGGATTGTCAAGTGGAATCATGCTGATTCTAAGCTCTCCAATCTTGAATTCTAAAATCAACACTTTAATTGTTTTTGAGCGGTGAATAGCATGGCAGTGGTTCAGTGGTTTCATGAGCAGCCATGGTGACGATGGAGGATTAAGTACGGCGACGATTCCATGGTTCCCATAGCAATCATGATGACGTCGGATGATTAAATACGGCGGCGATTCGAGGGGTAGCATTGTCATTTGCCTTTGGGAGTTGACGGTGTTAGCATAAAAATCATAATAAGGATGTTAGTGGCTATTATTAAAGTACGAGATGTCGATATATCAAATGCAAATAGTTCAGAATGGATAAATATAATTTTTCCAAAAAAATAAAGACACTGATGTTGCTAACAATGTTTGCCCAATAATGAACCCAAACTTGTTTTCCAAATTCAAAATATTTTCTTAAAAAAAACCACACATACAGATCGCCAAATCCTTAGCTCACATGCTCCATCGCAGCTCGTGAAAAGCAAAGAACCAAATTTCCCCAACAGCTCGAACAACATATCAGCTAGCTGAACTAAGATCGACAGCAAAGAGATCATGGTGGCTACAGTCGTGTTTTGATTCGTTTATTTGTTCTTGTTCATGTGAGTCGTCGTGCTCTTCTTGGATAATGCAGCAATGTCTATGACCGTTCTTCCAAGTGTTCGTCGTCGTCATCTTGATTATCATCCTTCGTTGCTTAGTTTCACCTTCACCAGATCAGGAGGCCGCTGCACTCCCCAGTAAGTTTCATCTCTACCACGCTCACCCGAGTTAAAGTGATAAGACAATTAATTAGCATCATCAGTTTAGTACAATTAAACAATTGTCTGTTTGGTAACGATTTATTAAACAAAAATGTTTATCATTAATTTATGTTTTTTACGTATAAAAGAGAAATAAAAAATAAAAACTAGAGAAAAAGATGTTCGGTGTTTGTTTCTTGATTATCGAATTATAATACTATTAAAGATTCCAACCTCTGTTTATGTTTATAAGTGTTTTTAATTTTAATCATTGATTTTTTGTTTCTATAATTGATTTAAATAGTTAAAAGTTATTTGTAAATTGTCTTTTTCTGTTAATTACGAAAAGATGAAACATATTTTCTTTTTTTCTTTTTCTTGAGAAAAAAAACAAATGTTTTATCTGATTTGTCCTTATTCTGTATTACTTCTTTCCTTCTCCACTTGACATCAGTTTAAATAAAAAATCTACCCCATCAAATCAATTTCCGGCCCATCCCAAACACGGTGCAACCGTTACCCCGCCACCGTCGCTGCCACTACCTTGATGAAGCATTTGATGGCAGAGATGATCCAAATTTATGGCAAACTAGATCATAATCAAGGACATAATCAAAATAAAAAAGTTTGTCTAACAAATGGGTTTAGCAAGGGTATAGTAACGTATTGCGCAGCAAGTTACTTTAGAACATATAGGCACACAAAATTCCTCCGGTCAAGCTTTTCAACTGCCCACACAGACACCGCCATCGACGGCGACGACGGCAGCGACTACCTTGATTGTTACGGCGGTGGTTTTCGAAGCATAGCACCAGCGACATAGATGGTTTCAGATCAAAATTGGAGTACTCGACGATGAGTTCCATACTTGATTTGCTCACTTTTCATTGTCGATTTGGTCTTCGATTGAGTGTTGATTGTGATTCTAAGTTGTTGAGATTTGGTCATGTTGTGAGATTCAGTACAGAGGGGGAAGGGGAAGGCGATTGAGTTTAGGTTTGGGGGGTTTGTGGATGAATAAAGGTACAATAATTTGCTCATTGCAATTGAGCACTCTTTTGTTTGTATTTCGATGGGCATGAAAGATTCGAGCGCATGTTTGGGAGGGATTAGACTCGTGCACTGTTTGGGGAGAGATCAGAGTGGCACATTGTATCACTCTCTTCGTAATTGTTTAGATTTTTCCGACAATGGTGATAAGCAAGAGACAATGGTGGCACTGTTTGGAATGTGTTCTATTAACTTGCACACTGTGTTATCTTGATGAGCACTATTTCCTCCCACGATGACCATTGACAGCGGAGGGTGAGGATAGGGGCATGGGGGAAAATATGGTGCACTGTTTCACTTTTCGGACGAATTATATATGAAAAATTATGAGATTTTTTGTTTTCGAATATACTATTTAATAACAGTGTGTTTTTTTAACAAATAGTGTGTCAGATTAACGGTGGTGATTGCATTGATGATTGCGGCGACAACACCATTGAGGTGATGTTGATTTAAGACGAACCATTTAAAATAGTGCTTCTTTGATAATTGATGCACAGTATTTACATATATGATCACTATTTGTTTCGAGAACGACCACGACATGCACCGGCAATGAGAAACATATGCATTGTTTGTTTCGAGTAAGAAAATGACGATGATAAAGAACGGCGGTGATTGTTGTAGTATACTGATGATCGCGGACATGCACACGCTCGTTCTTTGAAGGACGTGCATTGATATGTCAAAAAATTACCATTCAGTGCTTTTATCCCATGAAACAATGCCCCAAGCCATCTATTTGAAATAAAGCACATTGGTTCAGAAGACTTCTATAACTTGCACTGAATAAAAGCGAATGGGCACTGAATGTGTATTAAGGGTTTACGCTGAATAGAAGGGATTGAGCATTGAATGTGTTTTAAGGACACAAAAGGAAATTTTCCATGTTGAATTATAATTACAAAATAGTAAAATCTCAAAGAGCACTGAATATGTATGTTAAGGGCACTGTATAATATAAAAACTACATATACCACATGTTTTTCAATATTAATAAAAAAAACTAAAGGCATATATTAAATGAGAGAATCATAATAGAAGTGGGATGTGAGGTAATTGCGAAGTTGAAGTTAAGAGCGTTTATGGCGGTGCTCGTCAGTAATGGTGAAAGTGGTTACGAAGGAGAGTTCCTTTTTTTCGATAATTAGGTTACAACAAAACAGATCCAAAACCGAATCGCATATAATCCATGGTAATGCATGCAACAACGCAATAAAGGCATATATTAAGTGAGAGAATTATAATAGAAATGGGATGTGAGGTAATTGCGAAGTTGAGGTTAAGAGCCTTTATGGCGGTGCTCGTCAGTAATGGGGAAAGTGGTTACGAAGGAGAATTCCTTTTTTATTTTTATTTTCGATAATTAGGTTACAACAAAACAGATCCAAAACCGGATCGCATATAATCCATGGTAATGCAGCCAACAACGCACCACATCGTGGATTAGCATCGAACATCACTACAAAAAAATTAGCATCTAGCGATGGAAAAAATTCGCGACGGATTAAATCCATCTCCATTTTGTAAAATTAACGACGGAATCCGTCTCTAAATATTTTCGCAAAAAACTAAAAAAGAAAAAACATTTAGCGACGAAAAAGTCAACATCCGTCGCTAATTTAAATGAATTTAACGACAGATCCGTCGCTAAAATTATAGAAATAAACCAATAATACTTAAAATTAATATATAAGAGACGGATTCGGTCCCTAAAATAAATTGTTTAGGGTTTCTAGGGTCCTTTTAACGACGGATCCGTCGCTATATATGCCTTAGCAAAACATTTAATATATTAGCGACGGGTTCAGTCGCTGAAATAAATTTTTTAACTAATTTAATAAATTAGCGACGGAACCGTCGCGAAAAAAGTTATTTTAAACCACATTTCATATTTTTAAATGAGGAAAAATAATTTTTATGTCGAAAAATATGATTAGAGACGGATTCCGTCACCAAAATATTTATTCTAAATTTTAAAAATTATTTGAGACGGATTCTGTAGCTAAATTATTTTTTGATAAATTAAAATATGTTTTTTAATATTTATACATGCATGCTTATCATATAGAATTACGTATATAACATGCTTATACCAAAACACATAAACTTATATAGATAAAACAAAATTTGCATGATTTATATATTTTATTAAAATTATGGTTGATTATATGAAATTGTATGATGGAATATTAATACAATATAAAAATTTATAAATGAAAATCAATATATAAATTGAAGAGATTAGTTTAATATTATGATGAAATTGAACCCAAAAGCACATTTGAAGTAGAAGTAAGGGAAAAAACGTATTTAGGGTTAGGTTTTAGGGTTTCTAGGATCCTTTTTGTGACGGATCCGTCGCTATATATGTGCCATTCCAAACACTTAGTAAAAAAAGGTGGGCTCATTTAATATATTAACAATAGAATCCGTCGCTGATTTAATATATTAGCGACGGATTCCGTCACAAAAACAAATTGTTTTTTATGTTAAAAAATGATTAGAGACGGATTCCGTCGTTGATATATTTATTCTAAATTTTAAAAATGATTAGAGACGTATTCCGTAACTAAATTATTTTTTGATAGATTAAAGTATGATTTTTTAATATTTATACATGTATGCTTATCATATAAAATGATGTATATAACATGCTTATATCAAAACACATAAACTGATATAGATTAAAAAAATTTGCATGGTTTAGAACATATATTTTACTAAAATTATAGTTGATTATATTAAATTGTATGTTGGAATATTAATACAATGTAAAAATTTATAAATGAAAATCAAAATATAAATTGAAGAGATTAATTTAATATTACGATGAAATTGAACCCAAAACCACATTTGAAGTATCAATTAAGGGGAAAAATGTGTTTATGGTTTTTAGGGTTCTTTTAGCGGAGGATCCGTCGCTATATATGTGCCATTCCAAACACTTAGCAAAAAAAATTGGGCTCATTTAATATATTAGAGACGGATTCCATCGCTATATGTCACTTAGCGACGGATTCCGTCTCTAATATTTTGGTTACGTTTATTAAAATGATTTGTGCGACGGAATCCGTCGCTATTAAGATTAGCGACGGATCCGTCGCTATATATGTGTCATTCCAAACACTTAGCAAAAAAAAATTGGGCTCATTTAATATATTAGAGACGGATTCCATCGCTATATGTCACTTAGCGACGGATTCCGTGTCTAATATTTTGGTTAGGTTTATTAAAATGATTTTTGCGATGGATTCCATCGCTATTAAGATTAGCGACGGAATCCGTCGCTAATGTCTTATTTTTCTCCACAAAATCAGATTTGTTCATATCAGATCTGCATGAACACATCAACTATCTCTGGACGAACAAAGCCGCTCCTATTCTCGAGTTCTGGACGAACACAGCCATTCCTGGCGTCCAAGACCACCGGCGTCCAAGATCTGCTGCTTCGGAGGACGAGGGTTAGTCTGCAATTGAGAAACATAGAGAAGCAAGTAAGAAAATCGGCATTCGAGGCACGGTTGATAAGCACGATCTGAGAAGAAGCAAGGACGAGAAGAAGCAAGATCCGTCTCCGGTGAGCAGTTACTCCGGGATTCCAACACTGGTTTTGGTTTTGAGCAGTTACTCCGGTGAGCAGTTCCACGATAGTACTTTCATTTTCTCTTTTGTCGGGTCTCCAAGAACCCCGGTGTGTGTTTGAAATTCGATATGTTAGGTTGAAATTCGATATGTTAGAAGCTGCAAAATGGAAAATTGTTTTCTTTCTTTTGGAGTATACTCCGGTGTGTGTTTGGTGTGTTTGGATTCAAACCCTGTTTCTAGCTCATGTTAGTTAAACCTGATCTTGTTTTTAATGGTGTAAAAAAATTTGTTTAGTTGATTCTTGAAGAAGCCATGTTAGTTAAGCTGGTTTTTTTTTTTTTGAATTTTTTTTTGGTGATGGTGTAAAACAAATTTTTCTGTTGTTTCTAGACCCGCAAAATTCCTATCTAATCACATAATTTCTTTTTGAGTATACTCCGGTGTGTGTTTGGTGTGTTTTGAGCAGTTTCCAGTGTGTGTTTTGTTTTCCAGCTGCCAGAACGGGTCGTGTGTGGTAGGAAGAGAAATTATGAATTCCCTTTCATATAAGTGGTGCTCAACAAATAAACAGCACGAATTATACAGCCGGTGCTTTGAGAAAAATCATAAATTCCTTGTTTTCCTTCTTCGTTTAATTGTTTCTTTGAGAAATTATTGAATTTTGTTTAATTGTTCTTGAATCTCTGGTCTTCGAGCTGATTTTGTGCAGCGTAGCACATATTCATGTCAATTGTCTGTCGAGTTCAATGTTACTTGTTCTATAATTACTGATGCAATATGCAAGAACCTCATGCTTATTCAGATAGAGTTAAACGGTCCGTGTATGACACTAAGGTATATATCCTGATGTTTAGGTACACTAAGTTGCATATGAACATAGGAAAGCAGTCGGGATAATATGAAAACAGTAGTCCAATGAATGTCAGTTATGAAGAGCCTGCTCTAAGCTAGCTGCCCTCTTGAGGACCTAATCAGAGCACTAAATACCAGTTATGAGGAATCAGGAATAGACTAATAGACTAATACTGACCCTGGATTGTCATTCGACTGTTCTAATAGACTAATACTGACCCTGGAATGTCATTGAACAAATCGTTGTATTATGGATTTCTCTTAAGCTTTATAGGCAAGGCACTTAAGGTTACACGCTTGTCCATTTTAGTTTATTAGTAGACAGACGAACAAGGTAAAAATGAAAACAAGCAATGCTAGAAGGCAATGTCTAGGATTGCAAAGCAAATGCTGGTAGCAAATACTCCCGCTCAGAAGCTGAGCTTGATCTACTAGCTCATAAGACATTAATAACGATAAATGAGCTTGATTTTGAAAGAGGGAAAAGAACCTGAAAGTCCTTCAGATTTAGTATTCTCCTCTTCTCGAAACAGGAAGAAATCGCCACTGATGCAAGGAAACTAAATACTCTTACCCTTTGCTCTGGCTTTTCTGGCTCATGTTCTATCCGTACTCCATAGCTCGTGATAACTGAAATTTTGTACAAAAGCCCTTATGAAACCCCGAGAACTCGCCAGTGTAAGCAGATCCAGTGCCTGCCACCGGATATGGGTTAGTCGACCTCGTTTGTTCCATTACAGAATTTGAGATCGAAGGGTCATTGATCCAAGCACGAATCAAAGGGTTGTAACTGGACTGAAGGGTTCCCCCCTGAGATAACAGCTGGCCAAAGAATGATGGCTGCAGCTCTTTTAGTTTTTGTTGGAGTGAACGGTATAAAATAACACCTTTACTGAATTGTTTCTTCTTTATTTTACTGATTAGATTATCTTAGAAGGCAACCCTTTACTAGTTTCAATATTAGATTGATCTCCATCTGGGTGGTGTAATTGTTTTGCCTGGGTTTGTATAGTGATAAAAAGGAAGTTGAAATGGGGAAACGGTATTTAAGTGTGAATTTCTTGCTTGAAAGGATTGAATATTGGTGTGTTTGATATATGTCCATATTCTTTCATGGGAAACAGTTCTGAAATCTGTGATCTAGTATCTCTTCAATGCCGTGTTTGGGGCCTTTCAATCCTTGATTAAGAGTGGAGTTGATTTTGGGTCTAAACAACTCCTTCTTGATGTAGGAGCACTATTGGTCTGACTTTACCAATAAGGAATTCTGATCGCTATGGAGTTGTATCGATCTTGGATGTATGAACGGCTAAACGGTCCATACTTGAATGACCGATTTGTCGAAGGGGTGAGAGATTTTTTCAAAACTGTGATTCAACACGACGATGGTCGTTTTGACAGTCAATTGAGGTTTCCATGTACGAAGTGTAAAAATCGTAGATTCGAAACTGTACATGATTTGGAGTATCACCTAGTGAGTAAGGTATTCACCAAAGATTATTACGTTTGGATCTATGACGGTGAACCATGGGGACAGAATCATAGGGTAGAAGTCGGTGGTCCCTCCAATGTGTTTCAACAACAGCACAACTATGACGATATGTTGGTTGATGCGTTCCCGTCAGAGTACTATGACGAGACCGAGGCTGTGAACGAACATGAATATGATGAGGGTCCGCCTCCGGAATCCAAACATTATTTTGACATGTTGAA
>JAOVYX010000130.1:0-13928 GCA_035668315.1 Drosera spatulata | reverse complement strand
GTGGGGAATGGGGGAGTTGTGTGTGTGACTTATATTTGGAGTGAATTTAATAACTGGGCAATCATTATTGTGTTGGGTAACTATTTAATCATTTTGAGTAATTTTGCCCCGTAATAAATGGGAGTATCCTATATAAATTTCAACGTATGAGTCCTACTTCTCTCTCAAAAAAAAATTATTCTTTATATTTTATATCATAAATAATATATTGATTTTATATATAATTTTATACTTTTTCGTTTTATATTTATTATAATATTTTTTAATTTGATTAGTTTAAAAAAATTATAATTTTTTTTGATAATCTTTTAAAATAAAAAAAATCAAATCAATTGTATATGCTACAGTATACCGATTATCTCCTCCCATAAATACTATAGTAAATCCCACTATCATAAAAAAACCCTTATTTAATATTTTTTTATCGTCTCACAAATCTGGTAATACTTATTTTATTTTCTTATTTGAAAATAATTTTATTTTAAAGTAATTACAATATCCCACTATACTCCATTACATTCTTCCTCATTCTCTTCCATCCTTTCACATCAAACCTGCCATCATTATAAAAAACTATAATATACTAATCAAAATATATCAAATTCAACACACACATAAAAAATAATTTGTATCAAACCGTTGTCAGAGTTGTGGGATGGAGGGAGTAATAATTATGGACAAAATACCCAATTTTATTCTGTGAATTGTTCAATTTTCCAATTCTATTCTATGAAATAGAATGGTTCAATTTTATTCTGTAAAATAATTTTACGTTCCAGTTCTATTCCGTAAAAATATTCAACATCTTAATTTCATTTTATAGGTTTAGAGATCTCAAATTATGAAATAGATTTAAATATATTATCAATATTCTTTTAAAAGATCGATTATATATTAGTTTACTATCTTCTTATCGAATCAAAAACATATACTGGAAGAAGAAGCAAACAAACAAAACAATATAAGGGATTCGAAAACTGATCGAAAAAGCGAAGTCATTGTGTAGAAACTGATTGAAAATTTTAATGTAAGTATCTTTTTTCTAGTTTTTTTCTTTTCAATTGAAACGATTAGGGATAGATTTGGGAATAAAAGAAAATCAGATAGTTAATTTTAATTCTTTTCTTTTCTTTTTTTTGGTAAGATTTAATTTTGTAAAAATGAGTATAAAAATTTGAGTTAAAATCAATTTATAGAATAAAATTAAAACATTCTATTTTATAGAATAAAATTAACAAATAGAACAATTTACGGAATAAAATTGGATATTTTGTCAATAATTATGAGATGGAGATAGTTTTTTCATTATCGTATACTACATGTGAACTTTATTAACCTATCAAATTAAGTGATAAAAAGCTTTTTCTAGCATATAAATAAAATACATAACTTAAACAGTCATTGGCATTTCACAACAAATTGTTAAAATACAATGTTTGCTTATAAAATAACGCGAGACAAACTTCATCTCGAAAATTATAAAAATCAAAATATCATAATTTATCTGAGACAAAAGAGATAATTATTGATTAGTTCGATCTTTATATCAAGATATGGATTCCTGTTTTGTGAATGAATTGAGAAAAAAAAAATATGAATTTTATTCTTGAATCAATTCACAAAATAGAAAAGGTCTTGTAGAATATGTCTAATGCCATACATAATATTAGTTGCAGAAAGGGATCCAACAATATAGATTTAAAATTGATGAATTATTGCTTCTTCTTTTTATATTAACTTTCATTTTTTTTCATTTACATTTTAAAAAAAAACCATCGACTAAACATCTCCATCGTTGGATCATTTTCATATATTGATGTTGATCCATAACCAATGTTGATTGTGTAAACTTATCCAATCAATAATAGTAAACCGTCAATTTTAAAAATATACGATTCTATTAAAAATGAAATTCAGACCTATCCGTTGTAAATTACAGTGGATGCCGTTAAAATATAATTTGGATTAAGGTTAAGATGAAATTACAAGATAAACCTTTTCGTAGTAAATTAAAATGGATGAAAAAACACTTCCTCTAAAATTTCAAGGGTCTTTATATCCACGGCAGTTAAAAACAGAGGAATCTTTTTTGTATTTTTATTGCATCGTCATCCATTGTAAAGTATACCAAAGCCTGAAAAACCAAAACTAAGACACTCTTTGTAAAGTATAGCGGATGTATGTATAGTAGAAATGATAGAATGTTGCAATGAATCCTTGGTAGTTGTATACATATGTTGGAAAGAACAGCGGCCAAAACAACAACCCAACAAAGATAATCAACAAACAAAACGAAAACATTGACCACAAAATACGTTATAACTTCATATGTCTTCTTGAACTACTTCTCAAGCTTTGTCGATAATTCTAAAGTAATCCTATATTTAAAATTTCGACATCCTAGACCGTCCAAGTTACATCCTTCAAGGAAACCATTATATATCTTGTGTCATTTACTTTCGACGTTTTATTTTTCTGTTCATCATCAAATCGAAACTTGCAATACCCATGATCTCTTCGATATAAATTTCATTGAAAACCATTGAGGCATGTCAAAATTTGTGACTTAATTCTATTACCAAAATATTTGTTATCATTTTATATATGAAATTCAATTGTATCATAAGTTTCAAATAATAAATCGATATTCAACGATTTTTATATCATATATAATATTTTTAAATGATTTTTATATATTAATATAAAAAACTTATTTAGAAAATTAATATATTCATTATGAGCTTTCTAAGGATTTTCGTCATCATTGATGGCAAGAAAACTATTTTTGAGAATTTTATAAGTTCTTTCCCTTTTTTTCCACCTTGCTGCATATATTTTTTTATGTTTATATCCAATGACTTTATGATAAGTTATTGCTAAAGATTTAGGTAAACGTGATGACATTGATACACGCCGTCATCTAAAGTGAACAATTGCGATGACACAAACTCTCATCAAATATATTTTTGTTTGACTACAAATAAAATTTAGTTACTATCTAAATGATAATATTTTGTAATGGCTTTATATTAACCAATCAAAAAAAAAAATAGAATTATGTGATAAAAAATAAAAAACGTTATCAAAACTGGTCTTTTGTGACGGTAAAAACAATCACAAAATATATTTTCGTTTTGACTCTATAAAATTTCGTAATCCATCAAAATATTAACATATCTGATGATATTTTTCGTCACAAATAACCTTTAGTGATCATTTTTTATTCCATCATGAAAAAATATCATTTTAATGACGATTATACGAGACACTACAAGGCTGAGCAATCTCCATCCAGTATTGCTTGCAAATGATCTTTGAGTTGCTCTTCAAACACGTTGTGGTTTATGACTTGATTTGAATCTTCACTTCGTCCTTTAAACTTCGATTCCAGAGTTTCACATCATATCTAACACGGGACCAAATGAATTTTGGGGTCCATCTTCGTTTGATTAGGATTTTGATATGATTCATTGAGTTTAAAACATGTTAATATGTATCTGCACATAATTAAACTCAAAAAATATATATATTTGTAATTGTCAAAACATTTGAGATTCAACAAAATATGTCAATCAAATTATCACAAAATAAACAAGACGGACAAAAAAAAAAAGAAAAAAAAAAAAACATAACAACATATTACCTTCAAATGCACCGTGTAGACAGGGGCGAAACCGGGGGACGAGGGGAGGCCTCGACCCCTCCCTCGGTTCTGGCAAGGTGTGTATATGTATAGGTATTAACATCAGTAACTGGGCCGTAAACTACCATAAGAAAGGCTTGGTTCGATTCCAATCTTCTACATTTTTTTGCATTTTTGACCTGCCCCACTTTTCTTTTCCCTTTTCCTATTGCCTTGTTATTTCTTTCTTTCATTCAATTGGCATGAGTTACATAATCCGTTTTGGTCTTTTCTGGTCTCTTTTTCCCACTTGTTTCCATTGGATTGTTCTGCTTTCCTTTTCTCTTTTTCTGTTTCCTTGTTATTTCTTTCGTTCATTTGACATAAGTTACATTTAATATAAGTACAATCTTCTTTATATTGTTTAAATTCTTTTTTCAGAAGTAGCGTCAGATGTTTTAGGTATAGAAAAATTTGGCATATTTTTTTATTTTTCTTTCCTTAATTCCATTCTATTTAAATGATTATCTTATTTTCTTTTGAAAAATCTTAATAATAATAATATACGAAAGCACTTTATCAATATATGTTTTATCTTTATCTATAATATTTCAAATAAAGTATTCCTATGTGGATCACAATGTCCTATCTCACTCAAACTAAATATTTGACACTTTTCTACCAAACAAAAATTAAAAAAATTGACACTTTTAGTAAAATTCAGAAATATAATGCATTATTAGGCATGACATACTCATAATTTTTAATATCTGTAACATTTCAATTTTTCATAATATGCTAATATATAATAATATAAATGACGTCACTGTCGCTGAGTGCCAATATCTCAGTTAGGCAAAAATTACTTAATCGATTTAGGTACAGAAATAAATAAAATCTATTTAAATATAAACCAATAATATTATCTAATACAGCGAAAACTTCTCATTTATTACATATTTTATTTAGTCCATAATTATAATACAATAAATGTATATTAACAACATAACCTATATCACACCTGCCCGTCGTCCCTGCCTCTTGAAAACACATAAAAAAAAACACAGAAAAATAATAACCGTGAGACATATGAACTCAACAACGCATCAACCCCCTTACCAAGATTTACACGAGAAGAAGGTAAGAAAAGAAAAGGAAAATGACCACGTAGCTCCTTTATTCCACCACTTTGGATCTATCATGTCAATCCGATATTCACAATTATCATCTAAAAAACATAATGAAGACAGACAATAGATATCCTTAATGTTATAATTGTATGTCCTTGGCGAGATTTATTCAATTTCAACTTATCAAGCTTTATTCAACTTTAGCTAAAGGGACATCCATGAAAAGGGATCAGCCAAACTGGAGCTTAGGGTCTCCTACAGTGAGTTTTTCTCATACCAAAACGACTTCACAAGGTTGATAAAAAAATATCACCATCAAATCACTGTATAACACATGCGACAGACATAACGCTCTTTGTGTTTTATATCACGGAGTTATCCCATCAATTATTAATTATACTCTTTCACTCACTCATCCTCTTTATACCAGCAATCAAGATATAACACAAATACATACATCATCTTATCACGGTATACAGCATTTACAGTCAGTATTTTACGTCAGTCACATTTAGTGACTACGTCCAAATATTCTAATGCATATTATTATAATCACGGTAAAATAATATACATCATCACACGCAATAAATCTAAAAGTTACAGGCATCATTTTATGCCAGACACAATTAGTGACTACGATCAAAGGTTCCAACGCATATTATTATACTCATGGTATAATAATACGCATCGTCACACACAATAAATCTAAACGTTATCTTTTTATACCGCTTTCCACACACACACACTCGACTTTTTCTTTATGCGTCAATAAGCAGCGTCTTTAGCTCCTATAATATATTAGAATTCACATATTAATACATTCCATTATGAATGTTTGTTCACATAACGGAGTTAAACATATTTCTTCGCACTTCGTAAAAAACCGTCA
Source organism: Drosera spatulata (assembly GCA_035668315.1). Lineage (NCBI taxonomy): Eukaryota > Viridiplantae > Streptophyta > Magnoliopsida > Caryophyllales > Droseraceae > Drosera > Drosera spatulata. The sequence continues at coordinate 8,287 of JAOVYX010000130.1, read as the reverse complement.
CATTAATATTATGACGTGATGCTGAGATTTGAACAACCCTTTGAAACTTATTTTGATTGTCCATAATGATGATTCTATATATTGAATATCATTAGAAGTATTTGTGAATATTTGGAGTTGTTTTAGGGTTAAAACGATCATTTCTCGTTCAGAAGGTTCTGAGACGACATCCCGACCTCTGGAACGGGTATCCCGACCTCTGGAACGGGTATCCCGACCTCTGGAACGAGCGTCCCGATCTTTGGAACGAGCTTTCTGACCTTTAAAATGGGTATCCCAGATTTTATCTAATATGACCTTTGGACGTATCTAAATCAATCTTCTTGTATACAACTCCAAAAATTATTTCGTAAAATTTTACATAAACTATACTTCTTAATTTTTCCAATGAATTGAAGTTTATATCATAAAATTTTATTAATAATAGCAATTAATTAGTTCAAATTTATATTTTTTGCTAGTTCAGACAATTTGACCTTACTTCATTAATTATCTCATAACTCTCTACATACAATTCAAAATAATTATTTGTAAACTGTTCAGAAAATTAAACTTTCATATCTTTCTAGTGATATAAGGTTTGTCTTCTAACTCTTATTATGTAATTCCAGATCAAGCCACAAAGTCATCCCTATAATCAGTTTTTTATAGGTTGACATATCCGTACGTTTGTATTTATATCTTAAGATTCACACTTAAAATCATGATTTATTAACTTCATTAGAATTTAGACATGTGAAAATTCAACATATATTAATATCATAATTTATCAAGAAGTGTATAATTTTTCATAAAATTTCTAATCAAGATAATGACCTGCTCTTAATAACGGTGAAGGATCCTCGTCATACTCGCCTTAACATCTAGCTTTTTCTCTTCTCCTCAAACTTCTCCTTCTTCTCTTCTCTTTCTTAACTCTAATCTTGTATGGTAAGGAGTGTTTTGTTTTGTGTTTGTAAGAAATTTTCAAGAAAAAGAGAGCTAATATTTATAGAAAAATAAACCAATTAAAATAGTTTAAGTGAATAATTAGTGGGTATTTAGTGGATAATTAATATAATTTAGGTGAAGTAAAAATTGACATAAAAAAATAAGGACCAAAATTAGGTTTAGGTCATTTTTGTATAAATACGGTAGTTTTGTATGAAGATTGTATTTTTTCGTATTTGCGTGTTAGAGTTACATTCATTCATATTTTTGTATTCTTTTTCTATTATATCGTCAAACAATCCTTTTAACCCCGCAAAATAAATCATAACGTAATTTTTCGGGTCCTTATTATATTTTTGTCACGATTTTGATACAAAAATTTTATAACCCCGTTGTATAAATTACGACGTTTAATAATATACTATTTTTGTTATTATTTAAGAAAATAAATTATCTCAAAATATTCGGGTCTTTACAATTTTATAATCCCTCCATCCAATAATTGTTGCAATATTTTGATCCGGATCTGTTTTTTCATGAGTGCATTGAATTTTTATGAGATTTGATGAAGAAAATTATTTTTTTAGTAATAATGGAATTTAGTGTAGCAGTTGTGAGATGGGATAGTGAGTGCATTGTAACATATGATGATTGTTTTGATATTTTTTAGATTGAATACTTGTCAAAAATGAAAATGTTGTAAGATTTTTGAGACATCATAAAATAATAAATGTTGCAAGAATTATGAGACGAAGGGGGCATATTATATCTAGCGAGCAAAAACCAAAAACTATATTTTTGTTATTACTCCCTCCGTCTCATAAAGATTGCAACAATACGCAGTAACCGTACTATTTAACATGTATTTTGATGCGTTGTTTTTTGATATTGAATGATATATTTCAAAAATTTTGTTGGTCCAGGATTATAGTATGCAAATTGAACTATCTATGATATTTCATGATAAATTAAAAAAAAAAATTATTTGATCATCCCGTGGACGATTCATAGCTCAAAAAAAATTTTTCGCCTACGTGATCAAACAATACAATCTTTATGTGATGGAGATAGTATAGAATAGTCCTTGTTATTAATTTTTTTTGGGCCCTTCATGAAATTTTTTTGGTTTCATCCCTATAAAGACAGAATAATATATATATTTTTATCTAAATATTTATATAAAAAGATTATTTTTTGATACTTTTAGATATCCAATTTTGATCTGATGAGCAAAAAAATAAAATAAAAAAATAACTTATCATTGAATTAACTCTTTTCGATCAATAATTGCTCTTCACACCCCGGTCGTCATCCTCTCCCAAATCTGGTCTGAATTGCTATCTCTATCCTCTTTCTCCCTCTAAAATTATTTTCTTCAACAAAATTTCTAGCAAATACTGTATCACTTTCATTTTATAAACTTTTTTTTAGAATAAATACATATTTGAAACCTAAATAACAAAAGACTTTTCAAACAAGACTAATATTGAATATTGATTATGCTTTTAATTTGGCACTGTAAGTTGTGTAGCAATTAAATTAAGAAAAAACAAGTGATTATTTAGAAATAAACCAGTAAAAATCAGTTTCCAAAAAAAAAAAAAAAAACGAAGAAGAAGCAAAAACCAATGGTAAGTTGCCCCTCCGTCCTAGATAAATTAGGATATCTTGATTTGGTATAAATATTAAGAAATTCATTGGCTTTATATAATATTATCAACATATCTTTGTGAGATTTATAAGAGTAAGTTAGTGAATTGTGAGTGGATGAAGAAAAAAAATAATGATGACAATGATAATGTAATGTAAAATATGGACAATAAAAACAATTCAACATCAAAACCTTGTTAAATTTGAAAACATTATAATTTATGTTGAATGATCATATTTAATAATATGTAGTAATTTATCTGAAATGAAGAAAGTATTTAAAGAGATATCCATTTTGAGATCTTGTCGGATGGTTGATGATTAATTCTTTTCTTTTTTCCAACATAAAGTTCGTAGATTAAAGATTTTTATGTCTGAAGACACATTTGTGTCTTAAATTGAGATGAAAATGAGAAAGGGTACTTGCATGAGTCTTTATTTTCTTTCTTTTTGTTTTTCATATTTTATTATATATAATGATATAATAAATTGATCTTTAAAAAATAAAAAATATTATAATCATATAATAATGTTATTAAATTTTTCTATCTTACATTATAATCGGTACAATTTAATACATATTTTAATATATCTTTTTAATATTTTTTTAACTTTTTAATCACATCATCGTTTTATTTTTTCTTTTACAAAATCTCTATTTCATATAATCTAATGCAAATGTTGGAAGAAATTGGAGAAGGGTCGGAGAAGATTGTTGAGGGTACCATCAGTGGATGAAGCACTTATAACCCTTTTCATGGTACAATCATAAACACATTTTTGCACAGAGATCCTCTAAGGTTGTCACCTACATCTAGCCGATCAACCGTGTTAGTAAATGATTCTCGTAGGAAAAGAAAGGACTAGGGGAAGCAAGCAAGAATCTTCCAGGCGGTAGCTAGCCACAGGGTCGGTTGCCTGTGTGACTGCTTCGTGACAACACGAGACAGCAGAGACTGAGATTGGACTCACCATCTGCAACAGGAGTCCTATCTATACATCTGCCTAAAAAACACACATATTCCCGCCATCTCAACGTAGAAACTTTGATCAATATTAAGTGACAATCAAACGTTATTTTCTTAAAAAAATATTATGAAATATTAATGATAATAAACATTACGTATTATAATCGTATCTCAATAAAAAATTCAAATTATGTTGTTTAAATGAGTAACGAACTCCTTGAAATTGCATGTTTAATAGTACAAGAAAAGAGAAACGTTGCAATAATTATGAAACCGATGTAGTAGTCCCTTCGTCCCATAAAGAATGCAACCTTTTGATCGGGTACGCATGTCGATGTAACATGTATAACGACAATCAAACATAATTTTTTGCATATATTAGGTTGAAGTATTATACAATCATTGATGCTTCATAATTAATTTATAAAAAATTAGGATTAATTGTCGTTACACGCGTATCAAATTTTGCATCGATATGCTTACGAGGTCAAAATATTGCAACAATTTTAAATCGTAGGTAGTAAAAACAAATGTCCTCTGGGGCTAAGGGACATGAGACTATGACTATGAGAGTGAAAAGGGAAACTGCTTCGGCTCCTTGTTGCTGTTTTTGCTGCTCCTTTTTTGTTTTGTTTAGTGAGAAAGTACCTCATGCAAGGTGTCACATCCTCGCTAATATGGATCAGGGATGATGGACGCTTGGGAGGAGTTCCTGCGAGTGCAGGATCATGTTAGCGAGACAGGAACGACGCTATGTTAGGACTTGAACGTGAGCGAGCACGTTGTAAGGGCGAGCGAGCGCCAGCGAGAAATATTGCATGAGAATTTGAATGCGAGCGAGGCGCGTTGCAATGACAAGCGAATGTTTCCGAGGCATGACACGTTGTGTTAAGACTTGGATGCCCGAGACATGTTCCAAGGGCTTGCGAGCGTTGTCACGAGTAAAGACAAAGGCAAAGGTGCGTGAGGCATGATTAGCATTGCGTTTGGAGTTAGACGCGAGCGTGTTGCGTTGTAAGGGCCAACGAGTGTTGCGAGATTCCTTAGTGTTGGCAAATGAAGACCGATGACTAGTTTTCTTGGGTTCGTGGTAAGTTTGGTTCGCTTTGATTTCGTAAACGGATAACTGAACCACATGAGGAGGGACAGAGGTTATTCTTGTCATGTGGGATTTTTGCTGTTATCTACTATGGGGGGAAGAGGTGTCCTAAGATCAAAGCCAATCCAAAGTTCGTAGCATTGTTCCCCATGCTTGGTGCCATGTTTAAGGGTTGAGTTTGGACGTTGGGAAGCATAGAAAGGCCTTGGTTTGATGGTGGCCAAAGACGAAACGTGAGTCGGGATCGTCACGAAGGAAATCTTGAGTCGGACTTACAAAGTTTGAAGTCCAAGTTGGGATGGCAGCTTGGACAGGTCTCGTACGAAGGTAAAGAGTAAATCCCATCAAATGCGGTGGATTGATGAGCGAGTCGTTGGAGCAAACCTTGCGAGAAGATTTGTGAAAGATATCGTAAAAAAAGCTTGGCAAAGATATTGTTTGAGCTAAAAGATATTATTCTTGGTTGTAAATCTGTGTTGATGATATTTTGCGTGGGTTATCTTTATAATATAAAATCTTATAGCATTTTCTATAAATATGGATCACTCCTGATCATGTATGGTATCATATACAATATTGAGAGTGCGATCAGGTTGAGAGCACAAAAGAATTGTATGTGTCCTACGGATCGTGGGTGAGATCAATAAAAAGAGTTTGACAAGAGAGCGCGGGGTGTGTGTTGCCCTGCAAATTCGTAGGGTTCCTTTATATTGTTAGAAAGACAATAAAAGGTTGATCTTTTGATCGTAAATCGTTGCTATTTGGTTGCTGGTTCGTTCGTATTGATTTTGTGGTTCATTTGTGTTTGTCGAAACACGAAAACGAGACACAGGCCGTTTCAAAAGACTTCTGTTGAGTGATATAAAAGCGTAGGACGTTGACGAAGGTATTGTTGGTTGATTCATAGGGGATTAGCGCATCACAGGGGTGGGCTTGTTGTAAAAATTTTGGGGACAGAATCGACCCTGTGACACAAGGGAATGCGCTCGCTCAAGCGGTCTGTTGGTCCATACCTTGATACTACTCCGTCGTAACTAGGGGATAGGAAAAATATCCGAAAATCGAATTATCGATCGAACTGAATCGAAAAATCGAATTCGATACGGTAAATTCGATTTTTGGTTTTTCGGTTATTACTTGAAATTCGATTTCGGTTTTGGATTTAAAAAAATTCGATAATTCGGTTAACCAAATTTGGTTAATCAAAAAAAATTCAAAATTCAATTTTGAAAAAGAGAATTAAATTTGGTTAATCAAAACCGAAAAAAAAATCAGTTTTTATCGAATTAGCACCCCTAATCGTTACAATATATGCTTGCTTCTTTATATCAAAAAAAAGAAAAAAAGAAAAAAAAAACCCATATGTTTGCTCCGTTGCTACGACTTGCAAGATTTACGGTATATATATATATATACTTATATTCCCTCTTTTTCATAATATAAGTAATAATTGTTTATTTGGACTGTTCCAAAATATATGCAATATACATTATTTAGTACCTTTTCACATAAAAAAAATTAAAACAATCACAATCTGTTACAAATACATCCATTATCTCCTCTCCCAACTGGTATAATAAACCCCACTATCATCAAAAAAAATATTTTTTTCATCAAATTTCACATAAATTTAACACACACATAAATCTGTGTGTTGGGTTAAACCATTGCCTATATTATGAAACGAAAAGAGTAGTTCTTTTTATTATATAATTTGAGAACGGAGGGAGTAGTATTTTTTTTATTAGATAATTTGATGAGTTACTCTCTCCGTGCCACATATTCTGCAACATGTACGTATTTTGTACTATTCAATATAAGTCTCGTTTTTATATTAAATCATGTTTCATCGTCCCGCAACACATATTATGTTGAAATACATAACTTATATAACCATTGATGTTTTATTATAAATTTATAAAAAAATTACGTTTGATCGTTGGTGTACATGTGCCAAGCTTTGCATCGATCCGTGTGCAAAATTAAAACATTGTACTTTTCATGAATCAGAGGGATACATATTTTGATGAGTTATTTTTTATTATTAAACAATATGATATGAATTTTATTTTTATGCAAGGATACAGTACGTAACTCAAATTATCTTTAATGTTTCACGATAATTATACAAAAGATATTATTTAATCATCCCGTAGATAATTCATCACGTGGTCAACTTTATTGTTTATGTGGATAAATATTGTAGTAATTTTTATGAAAGGAAAGAATGTATGTTAGTGTCACGTGTTATTAAAAAATCATGAAAAATAACGTCTGATTTCGTGGGTACAATCAAAATTGAACTCGATTAATTTCCCTCGGATACCCAATTTTGCATTCATAATCTAGGGGACTCTGTTGTCTTATAATCTTGACCCTTTGATTAATTAATCCACACAAAAACTTATATTCACCTAACATCATATCTATTCATCCATCACAGATATGATCAAAATTCTTGATCCGTTATCACTCATGTTGTGAGTTGTGACCTATCCATTTAGTTCCATCCATAGTACATCCAGTAAAAAATATTTAACCGTGCACTTACGCACGGCCCCCATGGGGGCTGGTCAAGCATGTACGCCTGTAGAGGGTTCAAACTTCAAACTTCAAACTTCAAAGCAAGCGGAGAAGTCTCACTTTCACACCCATTATTCATATGAAACCTGTACAAACAAAGAAGAGAATACTTCCTTCCTATCCTATTCTACTCAATTCAATTATATTCAATTGAATTATACTCAAAACTTTGATCGCAAGGGGGCAAGGGAACAAGAGAAGGTGTGTCATGTGTTCAAGAGTAAATGGTATTGGACCCCAATGTTTTCTATGGCATATAAATTATAAGGCTCTGATCCACATTGTGCATGGACCAAAAATTGAACTGTTAATTCACTAACTTATTGGAAATAGTAGTAGTAGTAACTTCTTTTGTCCAAATATTGGACTCCATATTCATGTCCACACTGTGTGTCCCTTTTGACTGGTCTACACTAATTACTAACCAGGAATATCTGACAGATATGTAAACATTGCTACTAATGGTGCAAAGCACTTTGCTACTAATATAAGAGCAAGTCCGATGGTATAAAACCTTTTGGTACAATGATATGTGTACAAACAAATTTCGTTTTCTTAGTTTTAGTTACGTGTTTGTGTCTGTTTAGTATTAGTTCGAGTCATTTTAGTTCCTTTTATCATTTAGAGCGTCGATACTGCTATATTTTTTGTTTTTCTTGCAGGAATGAAGAGTTTGGAGTGTTTCTGATCGTGAGTTGCTTGGAAGAAGAATTGAAAATGATTTTCTAGAGTTCTAGTTGATCGTGAATGAGTTGAGACGTTTTTACCATTCATTGGAGTTTTAAAATTGAAGATTTTATATTTATGACCAAGCACGGGTCGTGCTTGTTGAGCACAGGCCGTGCAGCATGAGTTCGCGATGTTTCCTGAGCACGGAAAGAGGAGAATCAAGCACAGGCCGTGTGCCATGGGCACGGGCCGTGCACCCTATAAAAGCCGCACAATCTTATCTTGCTATTTGTGAGCGCGCCCGATCCGTCACAGGAGGGGAATGCGCACCGTCGGTGGTGCGGCTCTTCGGAGTCGCCACCTAGTTGATCCCCAACTAGGAAGGGTT